>BOPP01000198.1:1753870-1769816 GCA_017312745.1 Gryllus bimaculatus
CCCCGCGCCACGAGCCGCCGAACGAGAGACGGGAAGAAGAGAAACTTTGCAGGCTTGACGAGCGAACAACCCTCGATTGATCGATTTTCGGCGAGAGGAGAGGCTGTCGGGAGGACGACGACCAGGACGGGGAGGACGGGGAGGACGAGGAGTGCTGGGACGTTGGCGGCGTTGGCGGCCCCGAAGGCGGAAGGGTTGACGGCTGGACGGAAGAGGGTCAGCGTGCGCGGTGATGGATGCAGCCTGTGTGGTCCAAGTGGCCAGCAGAAGTAGAGGTGGGGATGGCTGATGGAAAAGAGGTGACGGCTACGGCGACATCGGAAAAGGCAGTGAGAAACGACGGAGAAGGCAGGTTTGGTAGACGTACCGATGTGCGGTAAGCAGTGATTGTGATGCAGGTTGCCTTTGTTTTGAGACTGTCCCGGGTCATTGAGGTCAAGACCTTTAGGCGTTAAACGCTAGTCAATGAATTGTAATAGGGGCAACGCAATTCTAGAAAGGGTTGCAGGAGTGAACGTTGCTCGGGAGTAACGGATTCCACTCTAATTTTCATGACATGGCAGTACTGGAGGACTTACATATTCCTATGAGTAAGAAGACATTTATGTACGTTGATAACGATACATTTTTATTAGACATATTTTGACATCATTCATCTACATTTCGTCATAACAAAAAGGCTGATATTGATAAAACTGTGAAATGTTGTTGTATACCAATGCATTACGATATAACAATATTGGATCATTTGCATGGACATCTCCAGAATGTTGTCTAGCCTTTAGACGCTCTCCTTAAGCAAAAGAATGCAAGATTGCATATACATGTCTATAGGATTGTCTACTTGTTTTGTGTTCTTAAGTAGGTGGTAGTGATCTTGCCCCTCTGGATGGTGATATCCAATCGGCTAGCGGGTTTCTCCAATTAGGCATCTCTCCCAGCGGGACTCCGCCCCAACCGGGACCAGCACTAACATCCCGCCCGGTCTCCCGGTAGATGTTGTAGTGTAGTGCATGTTATGGTGAGTGCGTAAGGGTGAAGATAACACAAGGAAGAGAAAGGAAAGATCACGCGCGGTCCCTGGCCCGTTTGTTAGGGTACTGCTCCGGCATTGTTACATCCCTGAACATCTGCGCGACCCTCGTCAGAACCACTGACGTTCGCAAATGCACTTGAGGCGGCGGCCATCGCGTGAAGACAACGGAGCGTCGGAGCGGGAGGGCGGCGGCGGTCGCGCCGGGGAGGCGTCGAGGGCGGGGAGCGAGGGGGCCGGAGCGAGAACGAAAGAGGAGCCGAGGGGGGGAAGGGGGGGCGAAGGGCGGCCGTCGATATGTCGCCCTTCGGCTCCCCGGCGACGAGACCGGCGCCGCCCATCCATCCCGCGCGTCTCGCCGCGCCCGATGCGGTGCGCGGGCGCCCACAGAGCGCCTGCGGGGCGGCGATGGCCAACGCGCCCGCGTCTCTTCGTTGGCGCCGAGAGGAACACAACCACGCGCAAACGCCGCCTTCTAAGAGAAAGCAGCTCTCTGGGGTGTTAAAAAACTTGGTTCGATATCTCAGCCCATTAACGCCCAGCAATGCATTGTCAGGTCATTAGACATTTTTTAAAATTTCTGACACGTCTTGTTTGATTTAAGTTATATTTTGAACACAAATACTTCGAATATTTCGGAAACATACCTTCTTAAGCAAGTTTCGGAATTCGTGCAGGCTAGAAATCGATATAGCCGAGGTCGCTGTAAGCTCCTGGTCAGAGTGAGTTCAAAACTTTATAGTAGTATAAGTTATCAACGTAACACTGGTTTAGCATTAAACATTGCAAAATAATGCTACCAGGCAGTTCGAACAATGGTTCTGCGCTCACGGATCTAACGACAATCGGCGACTGGTATGCGCACAAAATTTTATTGAGCTTTAATGGGTTATTACACTGCATATCACGTCTACAAACAAAGTCATCATCTTTTGTTATATTTAAAAATGTGTTTTTATATATTACGAGTTTGTTTTTCGTTCTCAATGAATTAGCCCATCTTTGAAGTATTAGTAAATAACAGTAGGTTCTAGTAACGAATCCTACTATAAAGATAAAATTTAGTATTTAGACGCAATTGGATGGCTGGAAGACGACTTAACTAAAAGACAATGAAGCTTATTATGCGTTTTCTGCATAACAGAGACATAATTGCACTTAATATTTTCCGTTGGATTTAGAATTGCCCATTAAGTCATATAAAAGAAAAAAAGGGCTGCGTAAATCAGAAAGATAATGCCTGTATTATATTTAAATTCACTAAACTCATCTGAATTGACAACGTTTTCTGATGTTTTGAATATTAGATAGTAAAATGTTGAAGCAATTCGTAGAACCGCATTTTTGTACGTTTTTGTCAGTTCTGAACGTGTATGAGTTTTAATCAGCACCTGTCTTCAATACCCATAAATGCGTGATTGGATAGTTCCAACAAATTCGGCATATTCCTGGTTGTTTGCCACTCTTTGAGAAAATGAAAATGATTATGTTTAGTTGCTGCGTACGAAAGTATATCCTTGTTAAACGTTTGTCAAAACTAATTAAAGACAACTACCGCCGATATCGTGGGCCATAAGTGATCTTTCATAAAAATACTCAAGAATTTGATAAACATATTTAAGGCTTCTTTTGTGCTTTCATCCACATCAGATATACACTTATAATTTGTAACGAAGTGACCTATAGGATTCCCTGACAAAATGGAATTACACAGTCCAACCCACCAAGTAATTCTCAGCTTCTCATTTCCCACACTAATGACTTAGGACATTTTTTTAAGAAAACAAAAAATTATTAACAACTCCATTGACCGAAAGAGCCATGCCAACAACATCTATAGCAATAAATAACTTCCCTACGTGCTCCATTGCCAGTTGTCCATTGCCATGCGCAGAGTCCATTCGAAACACGCGACCCCGCATAAACTCCGAGTGTACGGACAATACGCGCGGCCGCCGCCGCCGCTTTTTCCTTCGGCTAATGACAGACCGTAGCACGCGTGTGCGTCGGGCGCCACTCCGCTGCCTCCCCCTCCGCTCGCGCCCTCCGCCGCTTTGTAATTTCGTTAATGCAAAATGATAATAATTGTAATGAACCCGCGCGCGCGATTATAAGATGGGCGCGGTGGCCGGCGGGGCTGCACCGGTGGCGGGGCGGGGCGGGGACGCGGAGGGAAGTAAAAAAAGAGGGAGGTTACTGCTGGAACTTCAATGCTGCTGCGGGGGCAGAATGAACAGAAGGGATAGGGAGGAAAGTAGTGGACGGTTTTGCAAGTTTGGGGGAAGATGTGGAACATTATAGGACACTTCAGAAGATATTTTTTTACGAATAACTTATATTCAAACGAACGCTTTGATGACGGAACAAATTTATTTGGAGTCACTTGAAGAATAGATTATTAAGAGGTAATATGTAGTAGTTTAGTTTAGTTATGTAGTATATAGTAGTAGGTAGTATAAAGTAGTTAAGGGATACTGTAATCTCTTAAGGAGTAGTCCATGTAAAGAGTTAAGCAGAACTACCATTGTCTTCTGGCGGGAGGCCCCTACCCTTTTAGGGATTTCATGGGCTTATATCAACATCATCATCATCATCATCAGGTAGTAGTTACGCAACCAACAAAACGCACGTCTTCTGTAAGGATGGAGTAACTAAGATCAGAGTGAAGGTAGTGGAAGGAATAGTAATTGTAGAGAGGGATATTGACTGTAGCAGTAGAGGACACACGAGAACGCAGTATTTTACAAGTAAATTGTCAGTACAAAGAAGAGAAAAAGCTTTCATTAACGTACATGGCCATGGAGCGAATTATCTTGTTACTCGAACAATAACATACTGAGATGTACTGAGCCAAATTTAAGTAAGATGCGATTACGATTTAAACAAAGCAATTTGCGATGGCAACATGGATGGGAACCAAGGAGGGTGGGGAGAAAACTAATATTCAGAAAGGGTTCTAACTGTGAGAAAGATGAAAAATAGATTGGTAGAAATTAGAGGATGCAAAAGTAGTAACGGAGAGAAATGTTGAATAGGAAAATGGAGGATAATAATAAAAGAGGATTTCTGGAATAAGTTAGAAAACTTGAAACATTTCAGTTAATATTTTAACTACTGTGTTAATGACACCATTTTTCATTATAATTCATTGCCACAGCGTGGACAGCATTACATTAGAGGGTCAAGAAAAAAGTAGTGAACGCTATGACAATTCTGTTGAGACGAAAAATGGGAAAATAGTGGACAACTGAGAACAGAGTATTTCTAAAAGAGCGTACTTAAGCAAACAATGTTCATTTATTGGAAAGACTCTTCGTGAAGAGTTCTAAAGAAGGTGTAGAATAAATCGTTACAGGTTGAGTAGTAAAATTAATCTACATGTTTTAAGGCTGAGGCGCAGGTGACAGTGATAATGCAAAAGTGTGGAGGGAAAGATACAAATGGAGCTGTATAGCTGCAGTTGGGTTAATAGAAAAGAAGGGTATTGGTAACGGACGTAAGACAGCTACGGAGAAGTGTGTGGTATTCTGTATTAACATCACAAACAAAGGGAAATGTAGGTTGCTTTAAATACATTTTAGAAAACTCACAGTTATCAATATCAGCAGAAAAGTTTGGTCTTGTACGATAGCATAATAAAGTACTATCTAAAACACATTCGAGTGCGTGCCAATGTTAGATTCAGCAAATATTATCGATGTAGAGATTGAAGATCTCCTCGACCTTTGAAAAGGCCACGTGCGCATGCATCATCGTTTAAAGACTACACCTAGTCGTAAGGGAAAATGTAAACTTAGCACCCGCGTTCATCAGCCACATTTCAGAAACTAGAAAAGCTTTTAATTTAACTGACGATCATAATGGATTGTATCTTGTTTTCCTATTTTAATTGATAAACTTATTGTATATTTTATTAGAAGCAATAATAGTTTAGAGTAAAAGGTCATTGAGAAATGAAACAATAAAAATAGTGGTTGGAATTTAAGTCTGCATGTGTTGAAAGAACAAAATGGTTGACTGAACTTCAAACCATTTCAAGAAAATTGGAAGAATGTAAAAAAAGTAACAGAATAAATAATAGTTAAACAAAAATCACTGATTGAGAAGATAAGGTAGTTTGCAAGTGGTAATATCATATAACCCAGGAATTACAAAATAATACAAATAAAAGGAAAATACGATGTTATAACTCATAGTTATAGTTACAAGAGAAGCTGGTACAATAAATAAAAGAAAATGAAAATGTTTAGTATAAAAAATAACAGAAAAATAACATTAAATAAAAGAATAAGTATTTAAAATCAACAGACATATGTAAATGCACATATAATAATAACAAGAAATGTAATTGTACCATATTTGTTAAACCGATGTATCTACTGTTTCAGGCAATTGTGGGTTACTACAATAAGTATCGAAACGATTAGTCAATAATTATGAGAGGCACTAGGAAACTTAAGTCACCCGTAAGTTCAATATTTGCAAATGCGAGCGCAAAATTCAAGAATTAACGAAAAGAATTGACCACAAATGTCTTCAAAATTCAGTGTGAGAGAAAACGTTTAACGAAGATGGTTGTTCAGAAAAATGAACAACACAATGTTTGTAAATTCAATGACCCTGGTGGTTTCAATTTTCAAACATCCATAATACGTGAGAAAAGATTTGATAACAAATATCGAAAATGAAATGAAGTATAGGGAATTATCCTCGATTGGACACGTAATTTCACTAACCCGCAATTTGACGAGGAGCCGGCGAAGCGCAATGTAAAAAGGTGCGTGCCGGGGCGGAAGGAGGAGGAGGAGGTTGGAAAGACGGGTTTGGCGAAAGCGAGGCTTAGCCGCGATCGCATTGCCGCTGGGGCCCGCGAGGCGGAGGCAGGTGCGCGGAGGCGCGCTCTCGGCCGCGAGCCGGGAACTCGATTTCTTTTCATTAAGAGAATGGAGTGCAAACAGCGGCCGCGCGGGGGCGGATAATGAAGGTTGCCCGGGGCTGAACGGAGTGGGCGTGGCGGGGGCGGCCCGGGGCAACCGGTGTGCTGGGGGTTGCGAATGTGGAGGCGAGAGCGCGGGCAACGTCCCTGGCGGGAAGGCGGGCGCGATAGATGCCGTAAGGGCGGCTTGGGAGGGGGTATGACGTGGGATAGCGGAGCGACGGGGATGCCAGAGGAAGGTGATGTGACGGGGTTGGGAAAGATAGGAAATACGAGGAAAAGAGTGTGTGGAGAGAAAGGGGAGATGGAAGTGAGGCGTCAGTGAGTGTGGTGGGAGGGGTGGGGCGCAACGCGGGGCGGGGTGAGAGGTGGTGGGGGGGTAGAAGGTGGCAGCGGTTGATAGAGTGGAAAATGGGGGGTTGGCGGGATAGAAACATACAAATGAAGGGGATAAGGGGGTTGGCGGAACGGGACAAGGCGCGGGGAAGGGTGTTATGTAGCAGCGAGGAAGCATAACAGGCGGGTAGGGGTGGGTGCGGGCAGCGGGGAAGCATGCGGTCGTGATTCTGAAGGGGAAAGGCGTCGAAAGAACATAGCTTTGGGCTGTGAGTTTAGCGGCAACGGCCCCTCCCCCCACCCCACAGCGACTGAAGGGGCGAACGGGATTCGTCCGCTTTCAAATACTCGCCGCCGCTTGATTATACCGGGGCCGGGTAGAGGCCGGGAGAGGCCGAGAGGGGCGAGGGGCGAAGAGGTGCCAGAGCGGGGTGCGCGCGCCGCGCGGCGCACGGAGAAGAACGAGCGGGAGGCGCGTAGGCGGGGAAGGGACAGCACTTCTCCGCCGAACAAAGTGAGAATATGGAGGCGAGGCTCGAGAGGAGATTGCGGCCGGGCGGAGCGGCAGAGGTGTGGGGCGAGGGCGGTTTGCCAAAGTGAGCGCCGCAAGATGAGCCGAATTTGAGTAGGAAAAGCATGGAATGAGGTTTGATGGAGAAAAGGAAGAGATGCGTAACTGGTTTCTGCATTAGGTTGCGGGAAATTGCGAGTGGGTTGGAATCCAGCGGACGTTAATTTTACACCGTATCTTACTTCACTTCTCCTTATAATTAGTGTAAGTAATATTATAAAAGAAAAGTAAAAATAAAATAAATATGTGACTCATCAGCTGCCGATCCGCCAATCCTCATTGTCATTTCCGGAGGGAAAAATGTTAATATGTACTTTCATATAATAGTCTCCCAGTGTAAGCGCTATTTCTCAGGTAAAAGACGCAAATAAATGGCGTAATAGTTTGTAGCCTGAGTTACTGACAGTTCTTCCGAGAATAAGTCGTCAGGCTCGGACACGCATGGCAATGAGTATATCTGGTTAAACTCTTCTTGCTCAAAAATACGTATATCAATCGAAAAATGCAGTGAGAGGCATAAGCTGATCAGAAGGCCGGAATTCATTGGGTTTTTACTTTAGTTGAATTTTTTTTTTTTGGAGCGGAAAAATCTATGCAACCGAATGTCAAAGAAGGAGAGAGATTATGGGATATAGAGAGAAGAATAATTAAAAAGATATAACAAGCGCTGAAACTAGTTCTCTGAACTGATAAGCGTGTTAATTTTATAACCGTTAATTGTATTGTTATTACATTTTTAATTTTGCAATATAATATATATATATATATATATATTATATATATATATATAATTGCAATTATATTAATAATAATCAATTATGAGGAATTTTTGTAGGTTTTACGCTGCTTTGAGAAAAAGTTTGCTAATGATTTTCATGAATTTTATTAAATAAATTAACAAAATATACTGAATGGAGACAAAACCATGTAAAAATTTCATGTTTTGGAAATTATTTGAGGTTTTAAGGGGGAGGCTCACTCTTCTTTCTATCCACCCCACATTTTTGACAGCACATTTGGATCCCGCATTCGTCATACCTGTGCTTTTGGCTGCCATAAACGCCTCATGGGCGTGGCATACCTCGCGCAGCCGTTGAGCCTCTGGGTGCGCGAAGGGGCGTGCGGGGCGTCGACCAGCTGCCGAGCCCTCCGTGGGACCCGGGCGGGGGGTGGGGAAGGAGGAGGTGTTGTGGCGGGGCTGTCCAAGATAGGCAGTGGGGGCGGATGGAGAGCGAGCAGGAGGGGGGGGCGGCAGCCGATTCCCCGCTTAATTGTATTAGGGCGTCTGCGGCCGCCGCAGGTGAGTTATAATTAGGGCAGCGGTATTAGCACAGGCCACGATCCTCTCCTCACAGCATGGCTACCTGGTCTTCGCCGGCCCGCCGCGTTGCTCTAGCTAAGTACCTGGGTGGCATTCTTTGTCTGGATGAGACTTGGCGGCCGGCTACTCCAGTCGCTAGTTTTTCGTGGTTTCTCCGATCAACACCGACGGAATGCCAGAGCAGTATCCTAACAAACGGGTTACGGACCGGACGCGATTTTTCATTCCTCGTCTTCTTCACATACTCTTCCTTTTCATGCACGTAAATGTACTACCTTACCACATGGTCGACACACCAGTCGGCTCATTAAAGTGCTCCAATTTAGGTGGCGACTCGCTAGAGAACATATACAGCACACAGTATGACATATACAGCATTTACGGTACTAATGACCTGTTTATTCACGCGCCAGAAAACTGAATTAGTCAATCAATTAGTCGATCACAGAATCAATCAATCCTTTTTCACCTGCCCGTGACCATTGGTTATCGTTTTTCTCATCTTGTTTTTCCGTGCCCTTATCCCATATCGTTCACCTTTGAATCACTGTTTGCCCTGATTCTTTTACAAGTCATTTGGTCGATCCGACGTTATCTCGACTTAACATTTCCATGCATCACCCTTTGTTTTTTTCAACTCCATACCTCCCTCTAAGCAGCCCCTCGTGCCTCGCTGGTTGATCGCCTAAATCCACCCACGTCTCCGTCCCCGAGCGGCGGATTCACAATTCCGCAATCACATTATTCCCCAACTCTGTAGTTTTACTCAATATCGCTATCTGTGTCTCTCTCCATCAATCCTTTAGTTAGTATCAATATAGATAAAAGCTACTTCAACTTTAATAATTGAGTAACAATATCTCAGGAAGACATCAATAGTTTCAGGAAATTGCAGTATTATTTTTGATAATAATTCAGAATTAAATAGTCGAAATGCAAAGCTCACCGAGAGCAGCTCCCCACTGGGCAGGAACGATCTGATCTTATTAGAGTGAGCGTAGGTTGCGTTCAAACAATGCAGTCAGAAGGTGGGATCAGGCCCCCGGCAAGGATAGGAAGGGTCGGACAATAGCTTTACAAAATGAACCCACCGAACGCACTTCATTGAAGCTTAGAAGACTTTGTAATAGTGTATTAAATAAAATTAACCTGATTTATTAAATCAAGAGCTAGTATTCCTCGAGTTTAATATAAGAAACGCAAAACTAGAAAACATGGAATGCACGTTTTTCTTTTGATAGCTTGTGATCAAATGGACTTACTGAAAGACGCTTTTATTTGAATGTCTACAAATCACCAGCAGAGCCTCACCGCTGTTTGTCAGACGCACGAAACACCTCCTAGACTTCGACAGAGCGCGATCTGCCAAACACTAGTGCATGAGGTCTTGCCTAACAACCAGGTCATTTTTATCTTTATACGTGCGCGCGCGTTTGTGTGTATGTGTGTGTCTTTGCGTAAATATGTATTTTTGACCATATACATGCCATAGACGTTTGTCCAGTTTATTCCAAAACTTTTTGTGTGTAATTATAGCAATTCCTACAAAAATACAGTGTAGTTTGCATACCTGATTTACAAACCGCCTATACGTTCCGATTTACAAACCGTCGTTTACAATTACATACGTAATTGCATATTTTTATTCATTTGCGATTTAATCTTTTGTGTATTGACATCTCTGTTAAAAGAAAATATTCAGAGAAAGTTTATTCAGAAGTTATAAAACTACCAGAATTATAAGTTAATTAATGAAGTTAAATAGCAACGTTAATTCGAGGTTCGAAAATGGATTATTACTGCGAAATAACAGTACGAGTCTTGCCAAGATAGCGTGGATTCAAGTATAGCCCAGCAGCCCGAGAGCCAGGGTGCTGTCGGGGACGCCCACCCAAACGCGCGTGAGCAGGGGCGGTGCGGGGAGGGGCGGGGCGGGTCATGGCGGGGAGGGAGGATGAGGCTGCATTGTTGAAGAACAAATGGGCTTGACTTAACAGTGTGGCGATCATTCAAACGCATTTTCATAAGGAAATGTAGAGAAAGGTAAATTATAATAAAAGCGTAACAGGAATAAATATAGTGTTAAAAACAATACTGATTGGGAGAAGATAAGGGTTAGTATTTGGCAAGTGGTATATCATATACCAGGAATTTACAAAATAAACTAATATAAGGAAAGATAGCGATTGTTATAAATAAACTCATAGTTATGTTTTACACAGAAGAAGCCTGGTACAAATAAATTAAGAAAATGAAAATAATGTTTTAGTATAAAAAATAACAGAAAAATAAAACATTAATAAAGAATATAGGTATTTATTATAACAGAACATCAGTGTAAATGGCATTATTAATAATAAAAAATATAAAGAAATGTGAATTGGTACCATAATTTGGGTTAAACCGATGTATTACTGTTTACAGGCAATTTGTTGGGTTACTCACAATAAGTATATAGATAACGATTAGTCAATAATTTGAGAGGACTTGTTGTAGACATTAGTCACCACGATAAATGTTCAATAATTTGCAAATGCGAGCAGCAAATTCAATGAATTAACGACAGAATTGCCACAAATGTCTTCAAAATTCAGTGTGAGAGAAAACGTTTAACGATAGATGGTTGTTCAGAAAAATGAAACACAATGTTTGTAAATTAATGACGCCTGGTGGTTTTCAATTTTCAACATCCATAATAGTGAGAAAAGATTTGAAAATAACATATCGAAAATGAAATGAAGTATAGGTAGAATAATATAAAAACCTCGATTGGACACGTAATTTCAACATAAACCCCAGAGCCGCAATTTGACGAGGAGCGGCGGGAAGCGCAATGTATAAAAAGGTGCGTGCGCGGGGGCAAGGAGGAAGGAGGAGGTTGGAATAAACGACGGGTTTGGCGAAAGCGAGGCTTAGCCGCGATCTTGCATTGGCCGCTGGGGCCGCGAGGCGGGAGGCAGGTGCGCGGAGGCGCGCTTCGGCGCGAGCGGGACTCCCGATTTCTTTTCATTAAGAGAATGGAGTGCAAACAGCGGCGGCGGGGGCGGATAAATGAGGTTTGCGCGGGGCCTGCAAACGGAGTTGGGCGTAGCGGGGGCGGCCCGGGGCAACGGTGTAGCTGGGGGTTGCGATGTTGGAGGCGAGAAGCGGCGGGGCAACGTCCCTGGGGGAGGCGGGCGCGATATGAATGGCCTAAAAGGGGGTTTGGGAGGGGGTATGACGTGGGATATGCGGAGCGACGGGGATGCAGAAGGAAGGTGATGTGACGGGGTTGGGAAAATTAGATTAGGAAAATACGAGGAAAAAGAGTGTGTGGAGAGAAAGGGGAGAATGCGAAGTGAAGGCGTCAGTGAGTGTGGGGTGGGAAGGGGTGGGGCGCACACGCGGGGCGGGGTGAGAGGTGGTGGGTGGGGTAAGGAAGTGGGCAGCGGTTGATAGAGTGGAACAATAGGGGGGTTGGCGGGATAGAAACATACAAAGAAGAAGGGGAATAAGAGGGGTTTGGCGGAAGCGGGGAACAGGCGCGCGGGAAGGGTGTTATGTAGCAGCGAGGAAGCAGTAGCGGCGGGTAGGGGTGGGTGCCGGGCAGCGGGGAAGCATGCGTCTCGTGATTCTGAAGGGGAAAGGCGTCGAAGAACATGCTTGGGCTGTGAGTTTAGCGGAACGCCTCCCCCCACCCACAGCGACTGAAGGGGTCGAACGGATTCGTCCGCTTTCAAATCTCCCGGCCGCTTGAGTTAGGTAACCGGGGCGGGAGAGGACCGGGAGAGGCCGAGAGGGGCGAGAGGGTGCAGAGCGGGTGCGGCGCCGCGCGGCGCGCGGAGAAGAACGAAGCCGGAGGCGCGTAGGCGGGGAAGGGACGCACTTCTCCGCCGAACAAAGTGAGAATATGGGAGGCGAGGCCGAGAGGAGATTGCGGCCGGCGCGGAGGGCAGAGGTGTGGGGGCGAGGGGGTTTGCCAAAGTGAGCGCGGCAAAGGAATGGAGCCGAATTTGAAGTAGGAAAGCAATGAATGAAGGTTTGATGGAGGAAATAGGAAGATGCGTAACGTGTTTTCTGCATTAGGTTGCGGGAAATTGGAGTGGTTGGAATCCAGCGGACGTTAATTTTTTACACCGTATCTTACTTCACTCTCCTTATAATAGTTGTAAGTAATATTATAAAAGAAAAAGTAAAAATAAAATAAATATGTGAACTCATCAGCTGCCGATCCGCAATCCTCATTGTCATTTCCGGAGGGAAAAATGTTAATGTAATGTACTTTCATATAATACGTTTCACCAGTGTGAGCGCGATTTCTGCAGGTAAAAAGACGCAAATAAATGGCGTAATAGTTTGTGCCTGAGTATGACAGTTTCTTCGAGATAAGTCGTCAGGTCTCGGACACGCATCGGCATAGTCATAATCTGGTTAACTCTTCTGGTCTCAAAAATACGTATATCAATCGAAAAATGGTGAGAGGCATAAGTGATTGTCAAGAAGGCCGGAATTCTGGGTTTTTTCTACTCTTTTTTTAAGTCTTGGAATTTATTTTTTTTTTTTTGGAGGGAAGAATCTATGCAACCGAATGTCAAAGAAGGAGAGAGATTAATGGATATAGAGAGAAGATTAATTAAAAGAATAGACAAGCGCTGAACTAGTTTCTGAACTGGATAAGCGTGTAATTTTATAACGTTAATTGTATTGTTATTACATTTTTTATTTTGGCAATCTATATATTATACTATATTATTACTATATATTATATAATTCATTATATAATAAATCAATTAGAGAATTTTTGTGGTTTTAACGCTGCTTGAGAAAAAGTTTGCGTAATGATTTTCATGAAATTTTATTAATAATAAATGGGTAACAAACAATACTGAAATGTGTAACAAAACCATGTTAAAAATTTCAGTTTTGGAAAATTAATTTGAGGTTTGAGGCTCACTCTTCTTTCTACTACACCCCACATTTTTGGACAGCACATTTGCGATCCCGCATTCGTCATACCTGTGCCTTCTGAGCTGCCATAAACGCCTCATCGGGCGTGGAATACCTCGCAGCAAGCCGTTTGAGACTCTGGTGCGCGAAGGGGGTGGCGGGGCGTCGACCACTGCCGAAGCCTATATAGCCGTGGGACGGGCGGGGGGTGGGGAAAGGAGGAGAGGTGTTGTGGCGGGGCTGTCCAAGATAGGCAGTGGGGGACGTGATGGCAGTAAGGAGCAGATAAGAGGGGGGGGGCGGACAAGCCGATTCCCGCTTAATTGTACTTAGGCGCGTCTGGCGGCCCGCCGCAGGTGAGTTATAATTATGGGCAGCGGTATTAGCACGGCCACGATCGCTCTCCTGCACAGCATGGGCTGTTCTGGTTTCTTCGCCGGCCGCCGCGTTGCTCTAGCTAAGTACTGGGGTGGCATTCTATTAGTCTGGATGAGACATTGGCGGCGGGCTACTCCAGTCGCTAGTCTTTTTCGTGGTTTCTCCGATAAGCACGACGGCATGCCAGAGCAGTATCTAACAATACCGGTTTACGGACCGGACTGCGATTGCTTTGCATTCGTCGTCTTCTTCACATAGCTGCTTTCTTTTCATGCACGTAAATGTACTACTTTACCAATGAGTCGGACTACAGCTGATAAACAGTCGGCTCTTAAAGTGCTCACAATTTCAGGTGGCGACGCTAGAGCACATATACAGCAACAGTGAATAAGGTGACATCAGGTATACCAGCATTTACGGTTCTAATTGAACCTGTTTTATTACGCGCACACGAAAAACTGAATAGTCAAATACAACTTAAGGTCGATAAAGAATCAATCAATCCTTTTCACCGACATGACGTGACCAATTGGTTATCAGTTTCTCTCATTTGTCTTTTTTCGTGGCTTATCAAAATATGCGTTCACCTTTGAAATCACTGTATCGTCCTGATTCTTTTTACACAGTCATCCTTGAGTCGAGTAGTCGGCCTCCGACGATTATCAGCTCTGCTCTAACATTTTCGCGATGCATCACACTTTTGTTTTTTCAACTCCATCAGCCCTCTAAGCAGCGCCCTCAGTAGGCCTCGCTGGGTTGATGCAGCATACTATCACACCCACGTCTACGCTCCCCCCGCGCGGCGGATTCACGAATATCGCAATCGAGGACATTATTCCAACTCTGTAGAGTTTTAGCTCAATATACCATCGCTTATCTGTGTATCTCTCCATCAATCCTTTAGCTATGTATCAATATGGATAAAAAAGCTACTTCAAACTTTATCAAATTGAGTAACACAATATTCTCAGGAAGACATCAATCAGTTTAGGATGTGAGATATAATTTTTGGCATAATAACTTCAGAATTAAAATAGTCGAAATGCAAAAAGCTCACCGAGCAGCTAGCTCCACTGGGGCAGAAAGAACGATCATAGATCTTATATAGAGTGAGTCGTAAAGAGAATTGCGTATTAACACAAATGCCAGTCAAACAGGTGGGGATCAGGCCTCCGGCAAGGATAGGAAGGGTCGGACAATAGCTTATTAAGCAAAATGAACGCACCGAACGCAACTTATTGAGCTTAGAGACTTTGTAATAGTGGTATTAATAAATTAAACGCTGATTTATTAAATCAAGAGCTAGTAATTTATCCTCGGAGTTTATAATATAAGAAACGCACTAGAAACACAATGGAATCGCACGTTTTTCTTTTGATGAAGCTTGTGATCAAATGGACTTACCTAGAAGAGATGCTTTTAATTCTGAATGTCTACAAATCCACAGCAGAGCTCACCGCTTGTCTTTGTCAGACGCCACGAAACACCTCCTAGACTTCGAACGAAGCGGATCTTGCCGAAACACTGTATTGAGGTCTTGACTACAACAGGTCATTTTCTTAAGTCTTTATACGCGATGCGCGGCGCGTTTTGTGTGTATGTGTGTAGTCTTTTGCGTAAATATGTTATTTTTTGACCATATACGCTGCCATAGATCGTTCTGTCCAGTTTAAGTTCCAATATATATATAGATAGATAGATATATATACGCATTCCTACAAACTACCAGTGTAGTTTGCATACCTGATTTACAAACCGCGCTAATACGTCGATTTAGGCAACGCGATCGTTTACAATACATCGTAATTGCATATGTTTTTTTCATTTGGCGATTTAATCTTTGTGTAATTACATTCTGTTAAAAGAAAGATATTAGAGGAAAGTTTATTCGAAGTTATAAACTACAGAATTCTAAGCTTTAATATGAAGTTAAATAGCAACGTTATATTCGAGTTCGACATGGCTTATTACTAAGGAATAACAGTAGAAAGTCTTGCCAAGCTTAGAGGGATTCAACATATAGCCACAGCAGCCCGGAGCCAGGAGTGCTGGTACGGGAGCCCCCAAACGCGTGAGAGGGGCGGTGGCGGGGGGGCGGGCGGGTCATGGACGGGGGGGAGAATGAGGGAGGTGGAAGAGTGGAGGGGGGACGTGCGAAGACAGGGAGGGTGAGGCTGGGGTTGGAGAGGGCGGGGAGGAGGGGGGAGGTGTTGAACGAGTGGGCGCGGCGAGTGGCGGGGCGGGCGAGCGGGCGGGGCGCGAGGGGGGGCGGAGAGGGGCGGGGCGGAAGAAGGGGACGGGGCGGAGAGGGGACGGGGAGCGAGGGGAGAAGAGGTGCGATTAAGGGGTGCGAGGAGGGGAAGGGTTGGGCGGGGGCGGGACAGTCAAGTCCGACGGACGAGCGCACAAAGGAGAGGCGGGGCGGCGGTGGCGAGGCAGAAACAG
>BOPP01000198.1:1769841-1782212 GCA_017312745.1 Gryllus bimaculatus
GGCGCGCGGTGCGAGCAGACGCCGCACAATGGACGCAGCGAGCGCGCGAGCGACGCCGGCGCTGGGCCTCGCCGCCGCGAAAGGAACGAAGGAAATATTTGGGAGACACTGGGCCTCCGCGCGCCCCGATTCGTCATGCCGGAACTCGATTGCGTTCGCTTCGACGCCGGCCGCACAATCGATGTGCGCGCCGCGCGAGCTGCTGCAACATCTGCGCGAAGAGCCGTCTGCGGTACGTTAAAAACGCCGTCTGGGCTCTGAAACGCAGACAGTACCACAACGCTTCTCGGCTGAGTTTAAAAGAGTTGGTTTTGATTGATTAGTGATTTCGAACGCTTCAACTGCGAAGGTCATAACTTCCGACAGAGTAGGACAGGTTTCTATCGCGGGAGGTGGCGGTTATTTCCAGCTGGACAGAGAGATCCGGCACCGGCCTAAATGTTGACTAATGGGGGTTTCCCCTTCTTGATTTCGCCCACCAGCGGGATACAGCTCCAGTCAGTACAAGCAGTAAGTTCCTGGCTGATCTCCAGGTATGTATGGTAGTGAGGAACATACATCTGTGTAAGTAAGCGGGTGCGGATAGGACAAAGAAGAGGAAGGAACATTGCGCTTGGTACTAGCCCCGCAATTGAGGTACTAGCCCAGCATTTTCCTGGTGTTCATCGTAAAAACCATGGAAAAATACCATCAGAGCAACCGGCCGCTAGAATTGTCGTCTAGACGGTGAATGAATTAACTAGCTCTGTAGCCAGAGCGTTTGCAACTTCTAAGAACCGCATTGTAGATGGTGTGAAATACCGCAGATAACAAAGATTTTCTCACGTTCACAAAGTCTTCGCCCAAATATATGTAAAGATGTTTTCTTTATTCTAAACATGACGTGATTCCCGCCCTTGGCGCGTGGTTAAGAGTGGTTACGCGTAGTTGAAACTAAGGACCGCCAGAGGGAATGAGTGGGACGATTGTTGAAAAATATTGAAATTTAAGTTATTAAAGTAAGTGTAAACAGAGAAGCGGTTAGTCAGCTTTAATTGTCGTTTCTCTGTTTAAGGTAAGTTTACAATTTGTTTAGGTAAAAAAGTCTTTGTTAATAATGTTAATGTTATAATATATTAAATAATGTTAATAGACTTTGTAAATGATTGTTCATAGAAAGGAATAAAACTGTTTACAGGGAAAAAAATTTAGCTTATCACTAACCCCCATAAACAATTGTCTTTATTTAATATTATATATAATTGTTATATAATTGTCATTATATATATACGTATTTTATTGCATGAACCACTCCAAAAGCGCATAGCTCCATATACATAATTGGGTCTTAATTTTCATTTCATATTCATTTCAAAATATTTCGAATTCTTATGATCTTCTCAGACCTGTGTGTTATGAATCATTGCCTTTAACTCCGTGTTTTGCAGCGATTGACAAATGTTTCATTGCGCAAGAATGTAGATATTTTGGTTTGATGCAAATTTATAATATTCCATGACTGTGTTACAACCGTAGGTGCTCTTTCTATTTTTATGTTTGTAAATCTAAGAAGATTCTGAAATTGTTAGTGTTATATGGAGAGTTGGCGCGGCACTGCGAACGTGCTGTGAAATGTATCTGGATCCTCAACGCTTCTTCGTTGAGTGTGACGAAGTGTTTCTTACTGCGAGTTTACACATTGGTTGTTAAGTATTTTTCTGTAATACTCGTGCGATGATATTAATACTGATATAAAAGCATTTTTGTTTCCGAATGTGGGTTTTTATTTTGGATCGTACTAAACCGTTAGTGGACAGTTTAACAACAGTTGTCCATAATTTAATGGAACAATCATTATCCTCTTTCTCTTTTAATTATGTACAAGCCAGTTTTAAGAGGCCCCATATCATAATTTGAAAAACAAAAAATGTCAAGAATAATCCCTCATTTCCTGCATATTCCCTCAACAAGACCAGTAAAAATCTTCCTCACTACACTGAAATCATTTTATCATTTTTTGCAACACAACCACCACACACAACTGCCATGGAAGTGTCGACAATCGCTTTTAAATGCATTATTCAGTATTATCTTACACAAAATATTGGAGACCTACAAAATCTATTCCAATTTTTTTGTAGTAATTAAATATATCTTTTTCATAAAATTTTTATTTTTCTTCAAAAGATAATCTGCTTTTGTTGGCTGAGACATTATCTTCAGATCTGCTGTCTGGGAGACGAATTAGACTGTTAGTACTTCATTTAAATTCTCATGAAATATTGGATGAAAGAAGAGAATGATTAAATTTAAACGTATATTCATTTTTCTTTTCTTTTAATGCATTCAATAAAACCCGCACACCTTCGGATGGTAAATCTGACATAAGTTTATTATCTTTCATATCAATTATTGCTGTATTGTCTCTGTACTGTCCACATTTCTGATAGAAATGTATATGAAATCGACCAAGGCTTTTCGTTTGTAGAACACTACTTTAAATTATTCTTTTACAAAAAAATCATTGGCAATTCTTTCAATCCAGGTTCTATGACAACGATAAAATTGAAAACATTTTCCAAGAAATTTGATCTGTTCCTTACAGAGAATAATAAAACCAGCGTAGTCATAATATTAGTATCGTAAAATATGCGTTGTGCTGTTATTGCAGACATATTTCTATGATTCAAAACGACATGGCCCTTAGTCTCGTGATTGCCGAAAGCACTTAGCAGATACTGACAAGCCATTTCCAGAAACACTTCGACGCTCGACGAGCATCCCGTAGATAGTTCCAGACAAATTTACAAGTCGGGCACCGTTCCAGGCCTTTTTCTCTGTACACAGGGCGCTTTATTGATGATCATCCTTTGTTAGAAAGCTCTCACTATTCGGGGTAGCAGCCAGAACAGACCTCCGCTCTTTTCTTCCTTTTTCCGCATGCAAGGTGAAGCAATCCCACTCCTACAATGGCCCACGCCAGAGGTCCCAGTCAAGCGCTACGCACCCACTCGCCGACGTAGGCCGTGGTACAAAACGCCCCTCACCAACTTCTCAGATTAAATTACACTCCTCACGGTTCTATTTTATCACCTGCAGCAGGGTAAAGAAGTTTCCTATCAACTTGAACCATTAAGCTGCATCGATTTCCGGAGAGGCCCGAGCCTGCATTGTTGAAGAACAAATGGGCTTGACTTAACAGTGTGGCGATCATTCAAACGCATTTTCATAAGGAAATGTAGAGAAAGGTAAATTATAATAAAAGCGTAACAGGAATAAATATAGTGTTAAAAACAATACTGATTGGGAGAAGATAAGGGTTAGTATTTGGCAAGTGGTATATCATATACCAGGAATTTACAAAATAAACTAATATAAGGAAAGATAGCGATTGTTATAAATAAACTCATAGTTATGTTTTACACAGAAGAAGCCTGGTACAAATAAATTAAGAAAATGAAAATAATGTTTTAGTATAAAAAATAACAGAAAAATAAAACATTAATAAAGAATATAGGTATTTATTATAACAGAACATCAGTGTAAATGGCATTATTAATAATAAAAAATATAAAGAAATGTGAATTGGTACCATAATTTGGGTTAAACCGATGTATTACTGTTTACAGGCAATTTGTTGGGTTACTCACAATAAGTATATAGATAACGATTAGTCAATAATTTGAGAGGACTTGTTGTAGACATTAGTCACCACGATAAATGTTCAATAATTTGCAAATGCGAGCAGCAAATTCAATGAATTAACGACAGAATTGCCACAAATGTCTTCAAAATTCAGTGTGAGAGAAAACGTTTAACGATAGATGGTTGTTCAGAAAAATGAAACACAATGTTTGTAAATTAATGACGCCTGGTGGTTTTCAATTTTCAACATCCATAATAGTGAGAAAAGATTTGAAAATAACATATCGAAAATGAAATGAAGTATAGGTAGAATAATATAAAAACCTCGATTGGACACGTAATTTCAACATAAACCCCAGAGCCGCAATTTGACGAGGAGCGGCGGGAAGCGCAATGTATAAAAAGGTGCGTGCGCGGGGGCAAGGAGGAAGGAGGAGGTTGGAATAAACGACGGGTTTGGCGAAAGCGAGGCTTAGCCGCGATCTTGCATTGGCCGCTGGGGCCGCGAGGCGGGAGGCAGGTGCGCGGAGGCGCGCTTCGGCGCGAGCGGGACTCCCGATTTCTTTTCATTAAGAGAATGGAGTGCAAACAGCGGCGGCGGGGGCGGATAAATGAGGTTTGCGCGGGGCCTGCAAACGGAGTTGGGCGTAGCGGGGGCGGCCCGGGGCAACGGTGTAGCTGGGGGTTGCGATGTTGGAGGCGAGAAGCGGCGGGGCAACGTCCCTGGGGGAGGCGGGCGCGATATGAATGGCCTAAAAGGGGGTTTGGGAGGGGGTATGACGTGGGATATGCGGAGCGACGGGGATGCAGAAGGAAGGTGATGTGACGGGGTTGGGAAAATTAGATTAGGAAAATACGAGGAAAAAGAGTGTGTGGAGAGAAAGGGGAGAATGCGAAGTGAAGGCGTCAGTGAGTGTGGGGTGGGAAGGGGTGGGGCGCACACGCGGGGCGGGGTGAGAGGTGGTGGGTGGGGTAAGGAAGTGGGCAGCGGTTGATAGAGTGGAACAATAGGGGGGTTGGCGGGATAGAAACATACAAAGAAGAAGGGGAATAAGAGGGGTTTGGCGGAAGCGGGGAACAGGCGCGCGGGAAGGGTGTTATGTAGCAGCGAGGAAGCAGTAGCGGCGGGTAGGGGTGGGTGCCGGGCAGCGGGGAAGCATGCGTCTCGTGATTCTGAAGGGGAAAGGCGTCGAAGAACATGCTTGGGCTGTGAGTTTAGCGGAACGCCTCCCCCCACCCACAGCGACTGAAGGGGTCGAACGGATTCGTCCGCTTTCAAATCTCCCGGCCGCTTGAGTTAGGTAACCGGGGCGGGAGAGGACCGGGAGAGGCCGAGAGGGGCGAGAGGGTGCAGAGCGGGTGCGGCGCCGCGCGGCGCGCGGAGAAGAACGAAGCCGGAGGCGCGTAGGCGGGGAAGGGACGCACTTCTCCGCCGAACAAAGTGAGAATATGGGAGGCGAGGCCGAGAGGAGATTGCGGCCGGCGCGGAGGGCAGAGGTGTGGGGGCGAGGGGGTTTGCCAAAGTGAGCGCGGCAAAGGAATGGAGCCGAATTTGAAGTAGGAAAGCAATGAATGAAGGTTTGATGGAGGAAATAGGAAGATGCGTAACGTGTTTTCTGCATTAGGTTGCGGGAAATTGGAGTGGTTGGAATCCAGCGGACGTTAATTTTTTACACCGTATCTTACTTCACTCTCCTTATAATAGTTGTAAGTAATATTATAAAAGAAAAAGTAAAAATAAAATAAATATGTGAACTCATCAGCTGCCGATCCGCAATCCTCATTGTCATTTCCGGAGGGAAAAATGTTAATGTAATGTACTTTCATATAATACGTTTCACCAGTGTGAGCGCGATTTCTGCAGGTAAAAAGACGCAAATAAATGGCGTAATAGTTTGTGCCTGAGTATGACAGTTTCTTCGAGATAAGTCGTCAGGTCTCGGACACGCATCGGCATAGTCATAATCTGGTTAACTCTTCTGGTCTCAAAAATACGTATATCAATCGAAAAATGGTGAGAGGCATAAGTGATTGTCAAGAAGGCCGGAATTCTGGGTTTTTTCTACTCTTTTTTTAAGTCTTGGAATTTATTTTTTTTTTTTTGGAGGGAAGAATCTATGCAACCGAATGTCAAAGAAGGAGAGAGATTAATGGATATAGAGAGAAGATTAATTAAAAGAATAGACAAGCGCTGAACTAGTTTCTGAACTGGATAAGCGTGTAATTTTATAACGTTAATTGTATTGTTATTACATTTTTTATTTTGGCAATCTATATATTATACTATATTATTACTATATATTATATAATTCATTATATAATAAATCAATTAGAGAATTTTTGTGGTTTTAACGCTGCTTGAGAAAAAGTTTGCGTAATGATTTTCATGAAATTTTATTAATAATAAATGGGTAACAAACAATACTGAAATGTGTAACAAAACCATGTTAAAAATTTCAGTTTTGGAAAATTAATTTGAGGTTTGAGGCTCACTCTTCTTTCTACTACACCCCACATTTTTGGACAGCACATTTGCGATCCCGCATTCGTCATACCTGTGCCTTCTGAGCTGCCATAAACGCCTCATCGGGCGTGGAATACCTCGCAGCAAGCCGTTTGAGACTCTGGTGCGCGAAGGGGGTGGCGGGGCGTCGACCACTGCCGAAGCCTATATAGCCGTGGGACGGGCGGGGGGTGGGGAAAGGAGGAGAGGTGTTGTGGCGGGGCTGTCCAAGATAGGCAGTGGGGGACGTGATGGCAGTAAGGAGCAGATAAGAGGGGGGGGGCGGACAAGCCGATTCCCGCTTAATTGTACTTAGGCGCGTCTGGCGGCCCGCCGCAGGTGAGTTATAATTATGGGCAGCGGTATTAGCACGGCCACGATCGCTCTCCTGCACAGCATGGGCTGTTCTGGTTTCTTCGCCGGCCGCCGCGTTGCTCTAGCTAAGTACTGGGGTGGCATTCTATTAGTCTGGATGAGACATTGGCGGCGGGCTACTCCAGTCGCTAGTCTTTTTCGTGGTTTCTCCGATAAGCACGACGGCATGCCAGAGCAGTATCTAACAATACCGGTTTACGGACCGGACTGCGATTGCTTTGCATTCGTCGTCTTCTTCACATAGCTGCTTTCTTTTCATGCACGTAAATGTACTACTTTACCAATGAGTCGGACTACAGCTGATAAACAGTCGGCTCTTAAAGTGCTCACAATTTCAGGTGGCGACGCTAGAGCACATATACAGCAACAGTGAATAAGGTGACATCAGGTATACCAGCATTTACGGTTCTAATTGAACCTGTTTTATTACGCGCACACGAAAAACTGAATAGTCAAATACAACTTAAGGTCGATAAAGAATCAATCAATCCTTTTCACCGACATGACGTGACCAATTGGTTATCAGTTTCTCTCATTTGTCTTTTTTCGTGGCTTATCAAAATATGCGTTCACCTTTGAAATCACTGTATCGTCCTGATTCTTTTTACACAGTCATCCTTGAGTCGAGTAGTCGGCCTCCGACGATTATCAGCTCTGCTCTAACATTTTCGCGATGCATCACACTTTTGTTTTTTCAACTCCATCAGCCCTCTAAGCAGCGCCCTCAGTAGGCCTCGCTGGGTTGATGCAGCATACTATCACACCCACGTCTACGCTCCCCCCGCGCGGCGGATTCACGAATATCGCAATCGAGGACATTATTCCAACTCTGTAGAGTTTTAGCTCAATATACCATCGCTTATCTGTGTATCTCTCCATCAATCCTTTAGCTATGTATCAATATGGATAAAAAAGCTACTTCAAACTTTATCAAATTGAGTAACACAATATTCTCAGGAAGACATCAATCAGTTTAGGATGTGAGATATAATTTTTGGCATAATAACTTCAGAATTAAAATAGTCGAAATGCAAAAAGCTCACCGAGCAGCTAGCTCCACTGGGGCAGAAAGAACGATCATAGATCTTATATAGAGTGAGTCGTAAAGAGAATTGCGTATTAACACAAATGCCAGTCAAACAGGTGGGGATCAGGCCTCCGGCAAGGATAGGAAGGGTCGGACAATAGCTTATTAAGCAAAATGAACGCACCGAACGCAACTTATTGAGCTTAGAGACTTTGTAATAGTGGTATTAATAAATTAAACGCTGATTTATTAAATCAAGAGCTAGTAATTTATCCTCGGAGTTTATAATATAAGAAACGCACTAGAAACACAATGGAATCGCACGTTTTTCTTTTGATGAAGCTTGTGATCAAATGGACTTACCTAGAAGAGATGCTTTTAATTCTGAATGTCTACAAATCCACAGCAGAGCTCACCGCTTGTCTTTGTCAGACGCCACGAAACACCTCCTAGACTTCGAACGAAGCGGATCTTGCCGAAACACTGTATTGAGGTCTTGACTACAACAGGTCATTTTCTTAAGTCTTTATACGCGATGCGCGGCGCGTTTTGTGTGTATGTGTGTAGTCTTTTGCGTAAATATGTTATTTTTTGACCATATACGCTGCCATAGATCGTTCTGTCCAGTTTAAGTTCCAATATATATATAGATAGATAGATATATATACGCATTCCTACAAACTACCAGTGTAGTTTGCATACCTGATTTACAAACCGCGCTAATACGTCGATTTAGGCAACGCGATCGTTTACAATACATCGTAATTGCATATGTTTTTTTCATTTGGCGATTTAATCTTTGTGTAATTACATTCTGTTAAAAGAAAGATATTAGAGGAAAGTTTATTCGAAGTTATAAACTACAGAATTCTAAGCTTTAATATGAAGTTAAATAGCAACGTTATATTCGAGTTCGACATGGCTTATTACTAAGGAATAACAGTAGAAAGTCTTGCCAAGCTTAGAGGGATTCAACATATAGCCACAGCAGCCCGGAGCCAGGAGTGCTGGTACGGGAGCCCCCAAACGCGTGAGAGGGGCGGTGGCGGGGGGGCGGGCGGGTCATGGACGGGGGGGAGAATGAGGGAGGTGGAAGAGTGGAGGGGGGACGTGCGAAGACAGGGAGGGTGAGGCTGGGGTTGGAGAGGGCGGGGAGGAGGGGGGAGGTGTTGAACGAGTGGGCGCGGCGAGTGGCGGGGCGGGCGAGCGGGCGGGGCGCGAGGGGGGGCGGAGAGGGGCGGGGCGGAAGAAGGGGACGGGGCGGAGAGGGGACGGGGAGCGAGGGGAGAAGAGGTGCGATTAAGGGGTGCGAGGAGGGGAAGGGTTGGGCGGGGGCGGGACAGTCAAGTCCGACGGACGAGCGCACAAAGGAGAGGCGGGGCGGCGGTGGCGAGGCAGAAACAGCGCACAATGCGATCATCGACAGCGAGCGCGCGAGGCGACGCCGCGTCGCGCTGGGGCCTCATCGCCAGAACGAGAAAGGAAGGCAATAGGAAATATATTGGGAGACACTCGGACTCCCGCGCAGCAACCAGATTCGTCATGCACGGGAATCGCATTGCGTTCGGCCTTCGTACGGTCCGCCGCACAATCGATGTGGCGCGCGGCGAGCTGCTGACAACATCTGCGCGAAGAGCCAGTACTGGCGGTACGCTTTATAAAAACTGCGTCTGGGCTCTGAAACGACAGACAGTACACAAGCTTTCGGCTGAGGTTTAAAAGAAAGTTTGGTTTTGATTGATTAGTATGATTTCAGAACGCTTCACGCGAACGGTCTACACTCTCCGACAGAGTAGCAGGTATTCTATCGCGGGGGGTGGGGTTATTTCCAGCTGGACGAGAGATCGGCACGACCTAAATGTTGATAAATGGGGGTTTCCGCCTTCTTGATTTCGCCACACCACGGGATAAACACAGCTCAGTCAGTAACAAGCAGTAAGTCCTGGCTGATCTCCAGGTATGTATGGTAGTGAGGTAACATCATTGTGATAGAGTAAGCGGGTGCGGATAGTGAAAAAGAAGAGGAAAGGAAAATTGCGGCTTGGTACTAGCCCCGCAATTGAGGTACTTTAGACAGCATTTTCCTGTGTTCATCGATAAACCATGGAAAAATACCATCAGACGCAACGGCGGCTAGAATTAGTCGTCTTAGACGGTATGAATGAATTAACTAGATCTGTAGCCAGAGCGGTTTGCAAAATTCTAAGAAAGCATTGTTTAGATGGTGTGAATACCAGCAGATAAAAAGATTTTCTCAGTTAACACAAAGTCTTTCGCCAAAATATATGTAAAATGATGATTATTATCTTTATTCTACAAACATGCGTGATTCCGCCCATTGGCACGCGTGGTTTAAGAGTGGTTACGCGTAGTTGAAACTAAGGGACCCAGCCGCAGAGGGAATGAGTCGGGACGATTGTTTGAAAAGATATTGAATTTTAATAAAGTATTAAGAGTAAAGTGTAAACAGAGGAAGCGGTTAGTCAGACTTTAATTGTCTTTCTGCTCTGTTTAAGTAAGTTTACAATTTTTTTCGGTTAAAAAGTCTTTAGTTTACTAAAATGTTATGTTATAAACATAATAACTTAAATCAATGTTAATATGAACTTTGTAAAATGATTGTTCTAGAAAAGGAATAAAACTCGATTTACAGGGAAAAATTTAGCTTATCACTAACCCCATAAACAGTTGTCTTTTATTTAATATTATATATAATTGGTTATATATTGTCATTTATATATAAAAAGTATTTTAATTGCATGAACCAACTCCAAAAAGCGCATAGCTCCATATCATTATAATTGGAGCTCTATAATTTTTTCATTTCAGTATCTCCATTTTCACAATATTCTCGAATTCTTTATGATCATTGCTCAGACCTGTGTGTTATGAATCATTCTTGCCGTTTAAACTCCGGGTGTTTTGGGCAGCGATTGACAATGTTTCATTGCGCAAGAAAATGAGGATATTTTGGTTTGAGCCAAATTTATAATAACTTTGCCCTGCTGTGTTATCACACCGTAGGTGCTTCTCTATTTTATATAAGTTTGTAATCTAAGAAGATTCTGAAATTGTTAGTCGCGTTATAGAAGCTGGAGAGTTGGCGCGGACACTGAATGAAATGCGAACAGTGCTGTGAAAATGTATTGGATCCTACAACGCTTCTATCGTTGAGTGGTGACGAAGTGTTTCATTACTGCGAGTTTACAGCATTGGTTGTAACTTAAGTATTTTTCTGTAATACTCGTGCGATGATATTAAATACTGATATAAAAAGCTTTATGTTTCCGAATGTGGGTTTTTTTATTTTGGATGTAACTAAATCCTTGTTACGTCGCACACAGTAATTCATCTAAACAACAGTTGTGTCCCATCAATTTAATGAACAATCATTTATCCTCTTTTCTTTAATGTATAGTACAAAGCAGTCTGTTTCAAGAGGCCCATATCATAATTTGAAACAAAAAATTGTCAAGAATAAATACCTCAATTATCCGTGCATATTCCTCAACAATGAACCAGTAAAAATCTTCCTCCACTACACTGAAATCATTTTAATCATTTTTTGCAACAACACCACAACAGCATCAACTGCCATGGAAGTGTCGAACAATCGATTTTAAAGCATTATTGCAGTATTATCTTACAAAAATATTGGCGATCCTACAAAATTCTAATTCCAATTTTTATATTGTAGTAATATAAAATATATCTTTTTCATAAAATTTTTATTTTTTTCAAAAGATAATCTGCTTTTTGTTGGCTGAGACAGTTATCTTCAAGAATCTGCGTCTGGGAGACGAATTA
The DNA here is from genome assembly GCA_017312745.1 of Gryllus bimaculatus. Classification (NCBI taxonomy): domain Eukaryota; kingdom Metazoa; phylum Arthropoda; class Insecta; order Orthoptera; family Gryllidae; genus Gryllus; species Gryllus bimaculatus. Next base: position 1,781,178 of record BOPP01000198.1, read on the forward strand.
GACTGTTTAGTATTGCATATTAATTCTCATAGGGCACTATTGGATGAAAGAAGAGGGATGATTAAATTTAACGTATATTCATTTTTTCACTAATTCTTTTAATGCATTCAATAAAACCCGCACAACCTTCGGGAGGGTAAATCTGACATAAGTTTATTATCTTTCATATCATTATTAGCTGGTACCATTCTATCATATAACATTAAAAAGCTCCTTGATCTCTGTTTGTACTTGTCCACAATTTCTGAATAGAAATAGTATAATGAAATACGATCCAAAGGCTTTTGCGTTTGTAGAACACTAAACTTTAATTATTCTTTTACAATAAAAATCAATTGGGCAATTCTTAATCACATCCAGGTTCTATGGGACAATACACAACACGATAAACCAACCTTGAAAACATTTATCCCAAGAAATTTGATCTGTTGTTATAACACGAAATAATAAACCCAAGCGTGTCATAATATTGTATCTGTAAAAAAATATGCGTTGTTGGCTGTTATTGCAGACATATTTCTATGATTCAAAACGACGACATGGCCGCTTAGTCTCGTGATTGCGAAAGACTTAGACTAGATTACTAAGACCAGACGCATTTCCAGAAAACACTTCGACGCCTCGACGAGCCTCCCGGTAGGACAGTTCGCAGACAAATTTAAAAGTCGGGAACGTTCCCGGCTTTTTCTCTGTACAAGGGGCGGTTTATTGATGATCATACTTTGTTTAGGATATGCTTCTCACTATTCGAGAGGTAGCAGCAGAACGACTCACTCTTTTCTTCCCTTTTTCGACATGCAAGGTGAAGCATCCCATTACAATGGCACGCCAGAGGTTCCAGTCAGCGCTACGCACCTCGCCGACAGTAGGCGTGGTAAAAACGCCCCTCAACCAACTTCTCAGATTAAATTTACACTGCCTCACGGTTCTACTTTTATCACCTGCAGAGGGTAAATGAAGTTTCCTATAAGCTTGAACATTTAGCGCTTGCATCGATTTCGGAGAGGCGCGAGGGGGGGGGGAGGGAAGGGGGGG
>BOPP01000198.1:1782237-1811687 GCA_017312745.1 Gryllus bimaculatus
GGAATAAGAAAAATGCTTCTCGAGACTTCTTTTTAGCCCAACAAGAAGGAATTCAAAGTAATGTGAAGGCTTTCCGGAGCAGAGCAGAACAGAGTGCGGCAGTTTTCCGAGTCGTTGGGCCGGGGATGGCTTATTGGGTGAGGACGGCTCGCCACAGGTTGGCGGCAGGTGGGAAGAGTGACGGCGGGCTGTGCCGAAAATTTCACTAAAATTTTCTCCGCCCTTTTCCCCCGTTCCCCCTTTTCGTCCTTTTTTTCTCATTCTGTTTCGAGAAGGAAAACAAATCATCGAGCACTTCGCTGATAGCAGGGGCGGAGAAACTGCTGCAGCCGTCGAGAGAACGCGTCTCCGGGCGGAGGCGCGAGAGGAGCAAGACGGAAGGGGGCGTGGCGCAGCCCCGAGCACTTCCCGTGCACCGCCAGTCGCGGGTGCGTTTCCCCGAGACAGATTGGTGGTTGAATGAGATGTTGCAGGCGCGAAACAAGACGTACGTTTCCACGGTATGAGGGTGAAATTTTTATCTCGCTTCTACCTCAATGTGTTTTGTTACATGTGTCATGTCTTGAAGAATACAAAGAAATATCAAGCAGTATTAAATTTCTTGGGTCTTTCAGAATATGAGCTGAAAGAGGTAGAGTTAAATGGAATGAGAATATGATTACAATGTTACTTATTAACTATTAAACAATTCATGTATTAAAGAATGAGAAGAACTTCGTTGTAAATGGATGTACACTTTAAGAAATTACGTGAAAAGTTCTATATGAGTAACATTTTTTTAACAAATAATTAAACCATATGCCAATATTTTTTGCAAAAACTTTAGTAAAATAACTATATTGTAACAACCGAAATAAGTTTCTATAACTGAATTTTGTAATGCTTTTGAAAATTTGGATCTGTAAATATGATGTGAAAAATAAAGCCCACAGAAAAATGATAAATTAATCAATACGAATGGTGAGAGACATTTTTTTGCGAGTTACAGAAAGCCACTGAAGTCAATTTCGTGCTTAAACACTCATTTTCACCGATTGTAAGGGTTATGGATTAGGATGTAATCTCCAGATAAATTACAATAAACTCATGAGATGATTCTAGATGCGTATTGTGTTATAAAGTATATCACAAATATATAGTTATATATTCTCATACTTTGTTATTACATAAACTCATTTCTGCAGACGTACCTTTGATTGCACCTAGTCGTATACCATTTCCTAGAGAGCACTTAGTAAGAATTTACCCCTTGCTCACGAATTAAATTGCAATGAACTTCCGGCTTCTCTTGTTCCCAAGGGAGACATTGTAGTCTTCAAATATTTTAAGCAAATGGTGCAACGCTGTGCAGCACACTTACCTCGCGGATTCTGAAACGCATTTCGTTAAGTGTCGGAGAACCAGTTTCAGTGGGAACTTAAAATGTTGGAAAACTTTCTCAGCTCTCAAGGCCGGCAGACGGCACCGAGGAGGCTACGTGTAACAGCGAATATTTCCCAGCTGAGCAGAGAATTGTCTCAAAACGCACACCCGCTAAATGGTTCAATTTCATTTTCACCTAGTAAACTTTTCGGATCTTTATTAGAGCAACTTGAGAATTCATCATGTGCCCATTACCGAAAGCGAAAGAGGTGCGCTCGCACTAGATAATACTTACGATATTTCTAGCGTTAAATGGAAGTGTGCTCGAAAGTTAACTCCTCCAAGAGGAGTCAAGAGATTATAATAATTATTTGAGACACAGGAAACATGGTCAAAATTACTATCTCAACCTATCGTTTTGATAAGAAGCTACTAATGCTCGGTAACAATGAGAAGAAATATTACGACGTATCTCGCATCATATCGTATCAGTTGAATCATATTTTTCTATCCTAGAAACACACATTATTGAATTGAATTGAATTGAATATGCCTTATTTTACGTGGCGAGACTCGGGCCATCAGGCCCGCTCTTCCGTCTGACCACGCAAATTTCGCTACGCTCCTTTCACCAACTAGGAGAGAAAGGAGGTATTTCTTGGGCGAGAAACAGGCGATTTGAATTTAGCTCAGAGGCGTCATTTAGGCTTGAGGATCTTTTACATGCAAGTAAATCTACGAACATGGACAGCCGGCTTTACTTCCCCTCCGAAGGAAGGCGTACCAAGGATTTTTTCGCCCTTAAAAATCCTCGGCTTCGATCGGGTGTGAACCCGCCAACTTAGGTACAACAGTCCTGTACGCTAACCGTTCCACCACCGCCGCCGCAATTATTCACCACTTTTTGCACTTCTAACAGAACCAAACTGTAGAGGTTATAAGTACACATCTTTAAATTATTGAAAATTGAAAATCCTTAAATGAAAATTGCTTACTGTCATTGACTTCCAAGTATTGCGTTACATTCTTACAATAAGGTTAAAATAAAGGAAAACCAACAACCTGTAATATTTACACAAGCTGGAAATTCGAAACTGAGGACTGCGAGTGTGATCATCACACAATATTCGTTTGGCAGAATACATTAATTAAATTGACCGCAACTACTTTAAATTTCAGAAAAAGTATCAATATCATGTAGGTATGAATAATTTAAATGGAAAAATACCTTCATTCATTTCCATGACACAAATTAGTTATTACAAATGGTTAATATAAAAAAGGAAATTTTACACTATTTATCATCACCAAGATAATAAACTTTGGCACCGACCTTGGCTCAATCATAATCGAATTTCATACGAATGTAAATCCACTCATTTATCATTGTCATCAATTTGTCATTGCTTCTCCCTTGATCGAAATGCCGTCAGCAACATTTACAAACGATGACACATTACCACAAGAAGGTACGTGCACTGTAGTAACACTGTAGTACTACGAAGGTAAGTGCAATGTAGTAACATTTCTCGTGCGGTAATTCCTTCAAAACAAAAGAGAATTTCACAACCAACATTTACACGCAGTTGCTTTCAGAATTAGAGCACAGCTTTCTTCAGAAACTACCAAGTCTGCGGCTCGCATTAGCATCATTAAAATCGCCATCATCGGCTTTGGAACTTCTCCGTCCCTGACTGTTTCACCGCCTCATTCCGTCGCCCTCCACTGGCATTCCTGACCGAACGAACCGCCCCTATCGTTTTTGACATCCTCTCAGCATTCGCGGATCCGGGGCGGGGGCTGCCTCTGCCGCCGCCGCGGCGCCGCTCGGTCCCCGCGAGCCATGTCAACACGCGCGCCGCCGTCAAAGGCCTTCGGTTCGCCTGCGAAAGCGCGCAGTAATCAAGCTCCACATTTAAATCGCAACTCGCAACGAAAGGGCGCAGGGTGGCGCGGCGCAGCGCGGCGCGGCGAGGACAGATGTCACCGTCTGTGACGGCGGTAGCGCGCGCCCGGCGCTGGCGCCTTTTTCGGCCTTTGCGCTGGCCGCGCGGCGCTGCGTTTCATCCAATCCCGCTCGCACGTACGCTAGCGCAGAAACTGCGCGTCCGTCCCAGCAAGGAAATTAAGAGAGTGCAATGTTTTAGAACCAAGCAGAATTGTTGCTTTTGTAAACGTTCAAGATGTATATGCATGTAATTTGACTATCCAATGTTCAGAGATCACAGCAACATAAAATTATATCTTCCGTGTAATTTTAATCGAAGTTCACCGGATAAATCAGACTGACGTAGCTCAGTCAATAGATGTGAGAGTTAATTTTTTTATGCGTTCCTGGAGCCATTTTACCAAAACTATTTGGACTTTTTGTAACAGCTTCATGTAAAGTGCCTCCACAAAGTAAAAATGTCACTTTCAAATAAGCAGGGCTTTGGTTTCTACTGTATTAATCAGAGTGTTTTCATTTTACTTTAAATCAAATGTACAGTTGAAGCGTTTGCATTCTTCACAGGCACAAACTGGCGGACGTTTTCAAAAACACTATTTCATTCTCGCAGGCCCTCTGAAGGCATGTTTTCGTCAAATTAAAGGAACTGATATTTTGCAGGAATACATTACTTACTTTTCACGACGCCAACGAAACACATCCACCGCTTAAGCAACGTAAAGAGATAACTTTGATGTCCGCCTATTTCTTTTCTTACGTTCTATATTTCTGGGGAAATGATACGTGTTACAATTGTCGCGGCGCGCCGAGCCCTTAACTCTTCCGAACAGAGGTTGTCAACGTCAAGCGAGAACAGCTCAGCGCGAGCGTTACCTCGAGTGCCAGACGCATGACCGGCGATTCCCTCTCAGCCCTGTCGAGTTGTTGTAATGTGATTTCATTCCAAATGCTCCGCTTGTAAATACAGATTTGCGGGAACATGGGCAAATTGTTGACATAATGATGAGATCAAAGCGAGTTTCTAGAGACATGAAAGGCATATACTTTCCACACACAAAAATACACACAATAACCTACGCTGAGTAGTATGAAACGAGTAAGCACACAGATCACGTGTCTACAAATTACGCTGGACGCTTATGCCACAAACAAATAAATAATGATTACGCTTCAAAACGGTGAAACCTCAAATAATTTTAAACTTAATAACTTTGGTCTAAGGGTACCCTCTTAATTGTACAGAAAATTAAATACAGTTATGCACTCATTATTAAACTCTGTTTATCGTGAGACGCAATCTTGAAATTTTCAAACGAGGGCATAGCTGTTTCCAATTGGCTTGTTCCTCCTAGGAAATTGAATCGCTCACTAATGGCTTCGTTGAAGTTTCTGGTTTGTCACCTAGCTTTGTTGTTACATTTATTTACACAATTGCTTATAGCTTTTGCCTTGGGCTGCACGAGTACTCACGCTCCTGCGCCTGACATTGGTGGATGAACCTCTATGGCGTCGCCTTCTAAGCGTCGTCACCCCCAAAACCTCGCATTAGCTGCTCCTTTACTCCAGGAACTTTGGCAGCAGAGCATGGTTGAGCACTGTTGCGCTTGGTTTCACTCCAACAAACTCCTAAACCGTTCAATTTGCTGCCTCCAAAAATACGCAAACGTGGAGTTACTATAACTTGCACTTTCACAAAAAATTAACTCGTCATCTCCCCAAAACAAATTTAGCCGAGAAGCGCTCCTACTCGTACGACTACTTAAACAGAAACAGATAGCTCTTCCACTCACGAAATTTTCTCACACAATATCTTAGCGCTGCTCTCGTGACACCGTACAACAGCACGACCTCTTACTCTTATGGAAATTTTGAACAGCCGGAGTTCCGCAACGGACCACCAGCCTTCCGCCCGCTGCTTCCCTCGTTTTCGGCCTTTCGGCCAATAGCCATTCGCAATCCCTTATCTGGCCATCACCATTTTCGTATTGGCCCGCGGCGGTTCCACCTCGTTTGACCGCCGCGCCGCGTTTAAAGCCGCAGGTGAGGACCAACGTCACGAATTCCTATTTTGGGGCCGTGTGTCTGAGCTCAGCTCAATACCAAACTCAAGAATATTTCTTGATCTAGAATGAAATCTATTTTAAAGATTATTAGACTAGTAATATTTTAATACAATCATACTTATCATCCACTTTAAAAAATATTTTAAAAAATCGATATTGATTTCATTCGCAGAATGTATCAGTGTGCCATTTCTATTGAAATACATTCTCATTTTTGATAATACCCTATTGAAACCCATCCACAATGCTGTTTTGATTCCCAAATTAAAAAAGTTATGCGTACAGTTGAAATTTTATTAGGTGTACCGGTGATATCAATTAATTGTTCAAAATAATTTAAGCCAACCTGAAAACTGAACTACAGAGAGATAGTGTTTTAAATTTGTGTTTATAAGGAACACTGCTGCCTCCAGACTGCTCTGGAGATGTAATCCTTCTCTTATTAGTGTAATTAGATAAAAAGCCGCAGTCCGAAACTCTTATAGAAGTTTCAATGAAATGTCTGGTCTGGAAATTGATCAATTTCATTGCAATGACTTCACATTGGACACCACAAACAATTTACCGGGAGAGAAAGCTCAACTGATGACACTGCAGTGCGTCTGACCGGGAGGTCCCAGATTCGAGTCCCGACGGCGACAGGATGAGTGATGGCAGCGGTGTGATGGCAGAGGTGGCGGAAGCAAAGGTGGTGGACGCAGTGGAGACAGAGGGAGCGGTACAAGCGGTGGTGGCGATGCTGGTGGTGGAGGGAAAGGGGGAGGCGGAGAGACGGGCTAAGGCGTGGCGGTGACAGAGAGACAGACAAGTGGACGCGTAGACAGAGCCGGTGACGGATTCGTGGCGGAGACGTAGACGTGGCCGCACTCCCATAGCGAGAGAAGAGAGGGGAGGCAGCGACTTCGGCGCGAGGAAGCTCCTCCACCTCGCAAGCAAAAAACGCCAGCCAGCCAAGAGCAGAGGCGGGACTGAGCAGGTGGCGCTCGGAGAGAGAAGAGGGACGCCGGGTGACCTGTCGCGGAGAGGGCGGAGAAGGCGGACAGTGCGGCGAAAGGTGAATGGGTGGTGTAGAAAGTAAAGAGAAAGAGTGAATGACAGCATCCGCGATCTTGGAGGGGAGTAGGAGTTGATGAATGTTCACGGTAAAAATGTGGCAGTTTACGATCGTATATTGTGAAGGAAAGTTACAGAGGATATTGCTGGGCAAAAGTGAGCAAAAGGTTTTTCCATAAACTACGTAACGCTAAAGAGAAGAAGAGGGAGTTTGAGGCAGCGTTACGTCGTGTTACATATCGGTAGGGAGAATTTCTTTAGCGCTACGTAACACTGATATATTTTTTTACATTATTCACAATTTTCTGATACAATGTCTTTTCTTTATAATCTTCTTACTTTAAAACATTAAAGTATTAAAATAAATTAGTTTGTTTTAAAATCATAAGTAAATTAAATTTGTGGTATGTAAATTGTTACACGATTAATAGAAATATTTTTTCAACAACTTTTATTGAAAGTGTAAGATAACGAAGAAGATTCAAACCTGGTACATAGTATACTATTTTAGAATCTATTTAAATCGCCGTAGAACTCTCGCTCATGCCTCAGCCACGACGGCAAGCGCACGGCTCTCTCTCACGTTCTCTCACCTACGCGTCCTTCCTTCACTCACAACTTGTCCCGATCTTATTGTTAGGTGCAATCAGCGTCACCAATTATTTTCAACTCTAATTATCATTAATGTTAATATACAATACGAGTAAAAAATACAAATTGTTTCTATTGTGCTATAATTTACTTTCACTTGATTTGCATTTGCACATACAGAAGGTGTTGTCTCATGCGTTACGTACTTATTTGGGGGCTTTACGCGCGCGTTATGAGTGCGTTACAGGGGGAGGAGGAATTAAATATACTCCAATATACGACAAATTGGTGGCCATGCCGTAAAGAAACTAATGTAGGCGAGGCAACGAGGCTGTGAGGAGCGTGGCGGTGTTCCGTGATGTTGAGAGAAGCCGATCTGCGGCGGGCGACTGCGGGGCTGGGAGTGTGAGGTGGCAGGGCTCGGGGTGGTCGCGGTCGTGAGAAGGCGGCAGTGTGAGACCGCGCGTGGGCGGGGCGGGGGCGGGGGCGATCAAAGGGCCGGAGCGGCAGGGGCGCCGAGGGAGGCGAAGGGCCGCACGGAGAGCGCGCATGTGCTGAGCAGAATGGGAAAACGCTCGCGGCGACTGCGACGTGCGCGACACGGAGCCGCGCAACGCACGGGGCCGGCAGCGGCGCGTGGCTGGGCGGTGGGGGCCGGGTCTCAGGGAAGTGGGGAGCAGTGGGAACGAGATGGGATGGAAGAACTGTCGGTGATCGTGCGGGAGTTGGGCAGTGGGGGAAGAGAACCTCCAAGGCACTGGAGAAGAAGTGTGAGCGGGTTAGTAGGAAGAAGGGACGGGGGGGGCGGGGCGTTGCGGCTCGACGTGAGGAAGGGAGAGGCATGGCGCGAGAGGGTGGCGGAAGGATGCGGCGAGATGGGCGTGGCTGGGTGCGCGGGAGGGCGGGGACGAGGCGGTACGACGCGCGTCAGACAGGGGCGGGGCGCGGCGTGAACGGAGCAGTGGAAGGGCAGGGCAGCGGAGGACGAGCGGGACGGGAGGGTAGCGGACGAGGGCGAGGCGTTGCAACGCGGGGCGTGGGGGCGGCCGCAGGGTGGGTGGAGCGCGGGGGCCCTGCATGTGAGATGGGGACGGTGGAGACGACGCCTGGGTGAGCAGGGTGTCTGAAAGAGGGGCGGAGGCAGAGCGAGACGGGAGAGGAGAGGCCGTGGCGATGCAGGGCAGCGGAAGGGCCGGGCCGGGGCTAGGCGTTGCGACGCAGGGCGGGGGGGGGGCGGAGGGACTGGTTGCGAGGGCGGTGAGGGCGGTGAGGGCGGAATTCGCGGGCGGCCCCTTGAGACTCAATATCCTCTTGCGGGGCGCCTGGAATGCGCGCCAGGTGCGCGCCGGGGGCGGAGCGGTCGCCGCGGACGCCCCTCCCCTTCCCCTTCCCCTACCCTTCCTCCCCCGCAGCCCGTCCTCCACCGCGCTCTGGCTCTGAAGAGCTGCGCCGCTGCCGCCTGTCCTAACTCCCTTCTTCAGTCGACGGACGGCAAGGAAAGCCAGCTGCTACTGCTGTTTGGCCGGAGAATAATATTAAATAAAAAACAAGTCTCTTGCAAACTTAAATCATGATTACCAAGGGAAAATAAACTATGAATATATCGAAACGACAAGAGATAGAATATTTATGATGAATTTTTGAAAAGAATTGTAAAAAATAATAATGTGTTAAAATATTTTTCAACGTAATTCAAATACAATAGAGTTTTTACATTTATTAAAATAAAATTTCTTAAATGTATCAACTGTACACTATAAAGGATGATTAGACTGCAGCAATCAATGCAATGTTTTGCCGAAAAGCAAGTTTTGTGAACTCATAACACCAAAAAGGGATTTTTTCTTTCTCCTACAACAAGTAAATTACTTTCTCGGGCGCGTACTAGTGAAGCAAGAGTCCACGTGTGATTCCTTCATTCCAAAATTTGGTTTTAGACAGAGCATTTGTGCTTTTGTCCGCACGTTCGATCGTCAGTGAATAATACTAGCGTCGAATCCGTACAAGATTGAAGTTGAAAAAGTGAATTATTTCTTAAAGACATTTTTCATCAATTAGTTTTAGGTCATTTCAGGATTTCTCTTAATTAAGAGCCATAATTTACTTGCTTATTTAATAGCTCTTATAAAAATGGCACAAAACAGATTTCGATTGAAAACTCTAATTTTTCAATTACTGTAAATGTCACGTTATTTCAATCTCGATACACTTATCAGTATTGAAGATAGATTTTGTTTTATTAATGAAATCTATTTTACGCAAAATTAGAATATCAAAATATCATATACCATTTATTGAAATTACGTGTAGTTTTTGCGTGACATTTTGAGAGAAAGTGTGACCGTTCTTTAAAAAACGAATACACATACAAGAATTTCTCGAAACTTTTGGACATATTTTTGGTAGAATGCAGTAAAATGTATTTAATACTAATATGCCACAGGACCGCTTTATATTAAAATATTTTGAAGTATTCAAATTGCGAAATACACTTCTTTTGTAGCAGATCCTACACCTTCAGTATTGAAGCTAGGGTTTTGTTTTATGAATATATATTAAAACTAAAATATTAAATATTTTAATTATATAATGTTCAATTTTCCGAAATTATATTAGTTTTGAAGTAATTTTAAATGAGAATTTGTATTTCTTTAGAAAATATAATATATTTTGCAATATTTTAAAAGTACTTATCCATCATAAATAAACGAAATATAATATTCTGTTGTAGCCCCACTATCTTTATTTGTTTGTCACTGTTAGGATATAATCAATCAAATTATATAGGTAGTAAAACTTCGGCTTGTCTCAGAACCTATGGTTGGAACAGGATCCCCGCCACATGTTTCTTTACTCCTAGCCTAATTTTCCACCTAAAAATAACGGTTTCGGTGTCAATTTATTCCCGAGAGACACTCGAGTCAGTGTGTTAAGATGGTTCCACACATGCGGCATTCGGCAAATCCCGGGCAACCGCTCGCCGAATCCCGAGTACTGTGGGCGGGTTGCATGCGATTCGCCAAGCACCGAACATTCGGTATTCGCCCTACCCACCGCGTGTCGGTCTTCAGAACACATCAAAGCACATAAATTCGCCGAACACATCAGCTGTTCGAAATTGGGAGAGCAGTACTAGATCGCAACTTGGGGAGTGCCATATGTGTGGAGCCGCCTTTGGGTTAAATGATGGAGAATATGAGCTTATTCTATGAGATCCCGGATCGATTCCCGGATGGGGCGACAATTTTTTTGAAAAGTTCAAACCAAAATAATAATAATCATAATAATAATAATAATAATAATAATAATAATAATAATAATAATAATAATAAGGAAATTTCAAAAACTGATTAAATAATATTAAAAATGTTTACAAAAATATTTCAACCTTCGAGCGATTGCGCGGGCCGCGCAGGTATGAATGCCGCCTTCCAAAATTAAACGGCTCTGCCACATGATATTTGAACTCAGCCTGACGGGAAGCCAGGTATTGTCTATATACTGAGACACAAGATGGCGGTAACATCTTCGACAAGACCCACCCACATTTGCGCCAAATCAGCTCTAAGTGACCAACGTCACTGGTCTTCGCTCTACGCGGCATAAGCACCGCCACGCGATCGCGCCGGTTCCGGTTTTTTTGTCACGAGTGTGATGAATATATAAGAATATTTTTCATATATTTTTGTAACGATAATGTTATGTTTACTGTTATGTAAATTATTGTGTAAATTAAATGAATTGGTTGGAATTAATTACGTGTAATTTGTAGGTGATGTCAGTGGATTTCAGTACTCTAGATACCTATTACACATTATTCTCACTTTTTTATAACATATTTAGCTACCTACAATATTCTTTCTGCCCCTCTTCACCATTTTCATCCTATTTATTAAATGTTTGCTTTGCTACTTCATTATAATTAAATTAAAATTTTTATTACGTCATTGTTATGTTTTCAATGTTTTGTGAGGCCAAGTATTAGATTGATTTTGCGCATTATCTCCTTAATTAATTTATTTTCTGCGGAATAATTAAAATTGTTTCAATAAATTGTTGATCTACAACAATGTCCAGTTGATGTTACTTCATAAATTCCCCACGACTGGCGATCAAGGGAAACCGAAATATTGAAGAAGGGAAGGACGATTGTCGGCAGCGAAAATACTGCCCCTCGATCGCGCATGTGACACAAAATAGCGCGAGCGCCCGAAGGTTAAACAGTAACTGCAAAGCATGGAACTAACTTTCCTTGACAAAGTCCGGACCCAATGTACCCTAAAGTCCAGACACGCGATTCTCTTCAGCCTGAACACATCGTCCCCCTTCCATATTCGCCACCGCCACCCACTCCAGCTTCCCTCGCGAGGTTGGGCAGGGTTGGGAAGGGCGCATATTTACAAAGAACTTCCACCCTAACATCAATCGCTTGAGCCGGCGACTGCCCGGCCTATTCAAAGGGGCGATCCGGTGCACGTCGGTAAAAATGAAACAGATAAAATCGACCAAGCGATATCCAAAAAAAATGGGTAGTTAAATTGAACGGAGAAATTAGTTTCCTATAAATCCGGAAAATTCACATTCATCTATAAGAAATTTAAGTGTTTGAATACGTATAACCGAACGAGCATTAAACAATGTTCTTTAAAAGGAGCTATAACAGACCTTGCGTGTCTCAATTTGCTTTGTAGAGAAATTTCCTTACTAAAAAGTTTCAACCTTAGTCATACCATCAGCTTCCAACTTCAAAAGCATTATTAGGTTTTTATTGAATATAATTATTATTAATATGTATTTTTCATTATTTTAGGGTATTTTTCCGCACTTCAATAACAATTTGGTTTTACGAAAATCTGTATTTTTGTATTGAATTTTTTTTTGGAAATGACTTTTTGTGATGTATGTAATTCAAGATCACAAATGTTAGGTAGTGGTTTTTCTTTAAGTGGTTTTTCGAAAGCTCTTAGGACGTTTGCAAATGTGCAAACAAAATATTGATGTCGTTTCAGATGTGTGTGTGTGTGTGTGTGTGTGTGTGATTTTATATTTTGTGTGTGCTCTGTGTGTTTTTGTGTTGATTTTTGACTTTCTGTAATTGTCTGTAATGACTTCTTGTAATTCAAGTTTCACTATTACTTCTTATTTAAATATGATAAATTTATCCTCTATTTTACTAATTTCTAATGCCCACAGAAATTGAAATCTTTGGAATTGCAACTTTGGAATACGCAGACTTTGGTCTTGTTAGTGGTTTTTAAGGTTTTGTTAAATAGACTGGAATTTGAGAAAAATTTAAAACCAATGAAGCAGCTTCGATTTTATTGCAGATATTTGTTATGCATGCAATAATTGCAATATTATTGCAAATAGTACTTGTCTAGTTAGTTCAATACACGTTACTTCGAAGTATTTCAGTATCAGAGAAAATTGACGTACATGCTGTGTTAAATATGCATTTTTTTTCTAAATTTCGGCACTCATAACTTGCTCATTCTGATTTTCAAGACATTATTCTGAAGAAAAAATGTGTTAATTTAAACACATTTCAGCTTTATTTGTAGATATTTTACAGATAAATTCAGTTTTGCTCTATAAACTAATGTGTAAACTACGTTACATTGTACGTCAGACTATCTATAAAAATATTCCAAGATATCTCACAGATAGGGTTTTTTAAGTAAAAGTAAATGATTCCTTGTTCCAGCTTTATTCAATTCATGGAGATGTCCAACAAAGAACATTTATTTTAATACAATCCTATATTTACACAAAATACGAACTGAACAAAAACTGTATATTAAATTTAACACTTTAAAATGTAAATTTAAAATATTAATACTCATATTTACTCCTCTTCCTCAACCTCATGAATAAATACTGACTTCTACATTTTTCCACCAAAATAGCTTGGTAATTTACTAGTTAAGCAAACTTCATCACTTAATCAATTGTCCATAAAACATAAAATGTTGAAAGTAACCCCCTTTCGTTAACAGAAACTCTTTCGTTAGTGGAAAAACTGCGCTAAATGTGGACAAAGTGATGAAAAGATCAACTATACTATATGCATGCCTTTAATTAAAGACCATCCAAAACCAATAACTGAAGAAATCCTTCATAGCTTACTGACTCATCTCCAATTCATAAATCCATCGAGAACTACAAGTGCTAACCATTCCTACACGAATTCATCTCGCAAGCCTCTCAAAAATTCTATTATCTCCTCCAAGCGTGACCCAATACCCAATTTTCAATGTCCGTAAAAAAGTACATCATCCTTCGCGCATTAAATCCACATTTCCCTATTTCGCCCGCCATAAATCATAAAATCAGGTGCTTTTTTTTCATAAACACCGTTCTTACACGCCAAAATCACAAATGCACACTTTTAAATTGAAAGGTATAATTTAAAAAAAATTACGAAAATATGATTGTCTGACACCAGGTTTGCGAGAGGATGAGTCCACATAAATTTGTATAGCATCTTTTTCCAAACTCCCAAAATAAGAATGTCAAATTGTCCGAAAATGAATGGAAAAATATATAAATGTGTCTGTTTTTCACCACAATTTCTTTAACATCTTTCTTGGTGTTCTTTTTTATTTGTAGTTTTTGTTCTCTGCCCTTCAGCAGCCTAATAGTAATAGTAATATTTAGGATAAGTTTACATGAGCTGTTTGAAAGTACATTACATTACATCACAAGTACATTAATATTCTTCAAAAGAATAATTGAATCCAGAGAGTTTAAGATGTGTCGGAAATTTATCTACGCGCTTTCACTTTTTACGTCTCCGATGTACACTTGGTATCCTGATGTTGATCCGCATAGATGACGGTATTTGAGAAAATTTTCAGTCGTGATTTAAGGATAGAAATGTACTGCGAAAGAGGTCATCTCAGTTTTCTGAGAGAGTCCTTATTCTGAGAGATACAATGAACTTAATTCGTCTAACTCTTTATTACTTGCGTTCGTATGCTTCGGCGACCGGAATCAATACATTCTTGGCTATCCGGGATGAGCCCGATTCGGTCAATTGTGCTGACGTTTCGGTCATATTGTTGTGGCCTTATTCAGAACTATACTGCAGCACTATAGCTCTGAAGAAGGCCACAGCGAGATGGCCGAATCGTCAGCACAATTGACTGAGACGCGGCTCATTATATTAATAAAAAATTGTACATCTTAGGGTCGGGTTTAATGCTTTCAATTGTATAGGTTTATTACAGGTCACACGTTCAATAAATCAACATTAAAAAACAAACAAAACTTCTGCAGTGATTTCCTCGTCGGAGAGCTCAGTATTATAAAGTGAATGAGAGTTCTGAAGTTATGTAAATGAAACAACAAACATCCAAGTTGATGATACGATAGACCTTAGATACACCCCAAGATTGATTTTAAAGTACAATTATCTGTGCTGAAATTATTACAAAAAAACGTATTTTTGAAACATGAATTGAAGCACTGTTCTACTGTAATCTCCCTTTGAGGCAATTCATTTTGCGACCTCAGCTTCTCTTGTTTTTCTCTCTGACTCTCTGAATGCTTCCTTGTTTTTCTAGAGAGGCCTCTGCTTTCCAGGAATTCTTCAATAAAAATAATAAAACCCCTTGATATTTTTATTTCACTTTGCCCTGAAACTCAAATCTTCTTTCTTAAAATGGTAATTCTGTGAAACAAAAACCTGTTTAAAACGTACGTTATAGACTAAAACTTATTTCTTAATGAGTTCACAAAATACGGCAAAAAATTCGGCACAAAATACGGTACATAGATGTTCATATATATTATATCTCAAATGTAATTTTACTTCACTATTTTATATTACAATATTTTATAACTTTTGCATATTTTATACATTTTTTTGTGTTTCAGAAACATTTAAATTAGACTGAAAAAAGTAAAATTTAGTTTCGAAACAATACTGATAAAGACAGGTTTGAATTGCAAAAAGTTGAAGTTTTCTGTATTATGGCTCGTATTATCGGCTTTTGTTTCAATTATTAAATCGAAAATAATTAAATGTTAAGTTAGTGTTACAAAATTTATTTTGAAAAACTTAAATCTTCAGTACCTTATATTACGAAAATAAAATTTTCTTTTGGAAATTCATTTTTTATTTGCGTCAATTAGAAAAGACTGGAGAGATTGGAAGAATTCCTATCGAATCCAAATAGATTACCGAGACATTTTCTATTAACATATGGTTTACAAAAAAATCATTGTTGTAAAATCTTGGACCACGACACCCGACTGTTTATTTACAATAATGTTGGCTTAGTTCTCTTCTGCGAGTCTGAACGTTTCAATAGAGAACATGTGCAATGTTGGTTTCTTAGTTACACATCTTCCATTTCCCAAAAGTTGTTTTAAAAAATTAATCACCTTCACCATTCTAAAAATGGTTTAAATGTCTTACTGTTTTAAATATTGCACTTCCTATAGTATTTAATCAAAACAAAGTATACTTATTAAGCACTAATTTTAAACAATGTAAACCTATTTCAGCTGCAAAATAAATCCACGTTCATCAAAATATGAAGATTGATTCAAATGTTACGAGAGCGATAAGAAACTGAAAAAACTATAAAAGTATAATATTTCTTTGCACTAATTGACAATATAATTACTTTATTAAAAATCAAACAGTGGTATTTGAAGTCTGGAATTATCTGGGATTATAATTGTGTGTAGTAATAGCAAATTCATTATCACGTACCTAGACATTCATGTCGACATACCTACTTGTACAACTATTCTTCAAAACATTTAAATAAATAATATTTTCTCAATTGAAGCCAAATAATACGTTTTTCGTTTAATATATTGTACTTTTCCATTCTACAAAACCCCTCCGCACTCGATTCCAGTGCCTCGGTAGCAGGGAAACGCTGCCCCTCTTGGGGAGCGTCTAGAGAACACAAACGTCCGCGAGAGAGCATCACGGGCTGCTCTGACAGCGCAAGAAGCCCTTCCCTCCCAAGAGGAGGTGCGCCTCTGTTTGTTAACAACACAAGCCTCAGTTGCCCTGGGCACTTCTCTTGCCCTCGGTACACAGCGCTTCCTTCTCCTCTGCTGCTCGGCTACTCGCAGACACTCTCTTATTGGGAGTTCTCCGGCGCTTGGGGGTTCTCAGTCACCCTCGCAGAGACCGAAAAACTGCATTTATTAAAAAAAATGGCATTTATATAAATTTCAACTGCTAAATTTCAAGAATTTATTTTTCGTAAAGAGAAAAAGAATAAAGTTCAGTGCGCAAAAGTTCCCGAACAGTTGAATTACAGGTTATCCATATTATTATTATTATTATTATTATTATTATTATTATTATTATTGTTAGTTCCCGCCTTGATTGACAAACTAAAATGTAAGGATAAAATGTAAATATTTTAACACCCGGGATAGAAGGCTAAAGAACCGTAGGTATCTAGTGCGTGAAGGGTCACGGGCTCGAATCCCGCCCGGGGCATGAATGATTTTGTGTGTCCGTATACCGATTTCGTTACCCGCAACGATACTTACAGTTGTCATCATATGACCTTAGTAGTTGAAAAGCTACCTTAAATAAGTAAAAATAATGATATTTACATATTCTGACCTGAGTATACTCTGCACCGACAAAATATTTAACGCAACACAAGACAATATAACCTTCTGAGTTATTTTTAATGTGATACGTAAACAGATTGTTCAAATTAGTAGGTCAGCTTACACTGTAAGAAAGCAGTTTTGTACTCCTGTTATAGTGGATGTTTTAAATAAATAAAATAAATGTCTTTATTGAAGGCGAGGCTCAAGCCATTTAGCCTGCTCTTCCGCCTAACCGTTTTCAAAAAAAGTTAATTCAATAGTTAATGAAAAACAAAGGTCTCGTCTCTGCGAACGAGGTGTTTTCTCGTCTCTACGAATGAGGAATCCAGAAAACCGAAGTTTTGCGTTTGGATTTCTTCCATGAATCAATAAGGTGATAGAAAGTAATTTTATTGCATTTAAGTCTGTGTTAATAATACAGATAGGTAGCACTGCTAAAACACTATATCTAATATACGTTGTATTTCAGCAGTGGTTCTTCTTGCATTACTTACTTTACAGTTCTGCCTTTCTCAAAGAGATTCCTCTGTCATATTCCAATAGACACGGCTGAAAGTCTGTTATTTCTCCAAATTTAAATCCACTAACGAATAATTTTTACTGTTTTGTAACGAACATTCTATTTGCGTTGTTCGCGGCCGAGTTGCGGGGAAGACGTGGAGCCAGAGCGGCGGTGCGGGGCCTTCGCCGAGAGTGTGCTTGGAAGCGCAGTAAAGATAAGGCGGCGCGCCATTTGACGCCGCCGTGATCGGGCGCGAGGCGACCGGCCGAGGCCGAGGGGCTGGTTTTATCCGCGCGGCGCGGCCCCGGTCGCCCTCGTAAATCGGAGCAGCCACCGCCTCCCCGAGTGGCCAAGCACCTGCGCGAGCGTTGCCCACGAAATTTCATCTGCTGCTTTATTAATGGCGCAGTGAATAAATGAACCTTCGGGCAGCATTTTTGAAACTTATTTGAGAATGTTATTTGCCGATCTTGATGGCCGGGGTGGTTAGAGCGTGTGCCATCCAGGCGCCCCGGTCGGAAAGGTCGAGGGTTCGAACCCCGCCTTGGGTATGTTTGTTTGTCCCTTGTCTCAAGTATGAGTTGCCTCGCGTTCTGCTGACCTCAGGTCAGAGGATGAGATCCCAATGGGACGCATAGTAATGATTAGGACACGAGACATCAACACACGCAAAGTGTGTTGATGTCTAGTGTCCTAATGATGACTACGCGTCCCATTGGGATGTAAAGAGTAACCGGCTGTCGGATGGAAAATTTCTTACGAAGAAAACGTTATTTTCTTTCACATTCTCGCGACTTCACTTCCATAGCTCCAGTTGTCGTTGGGAACCTTTTAGAGGAACTGTGTTCTTCCATCTACAGAGTTGCTATCGTCCTCTATGGGCAACCGATTATTTTACAGACAAGTTTACGTAGTCTCATATTGCCGGTTATATATTTACACAGTTTGGGATAAATGAGTGGGGATGTTTTAGATGTGATGCATGGTGCTACAAACGTTCAGTATCAAAATATGATGAAAACATTATCACATTCCGCGGAAATCTAATCCACACACTTACCAGGAATCGAACTATATACAACAGCTACCATATTCATAGACGATTTAACCTGCCATCTTTAGAAACCGAACGATGGCATGACAATAAATTCAACATTAAACTACTGAAAAACATGTCTCCTAAGCAAATCAAGTCATCTTGTCCTATTCCTTATCCCACGTACTGACAACAAGGGTGGAGTGTTTCCAGGTTGCTAAATGGGAGAGGGACATTTCACACTTTGTAAATCATAGTATTAAGTTGAAAACTAACGTTTCCTAGAAAATGAAACAGAATATTTTGGAAATTCCTAACGTAAAAGAATGGAATAAAATTTGAATAATTCCATGCAACTGTTTGATGTGAAAAGCAAACGTTTGGTACAAAATTACTTACATTGCCTTAATACACATATATTATATGACAAAAGATATTTTAGTTCAGAAATACATATTTACAAATATCCACATGCGTATATAAACCATTATGAATGATATTTTATTCTGACTGCTGTATAGCTCTGAAAAAAGCCACAGCATGATGGCCGAAACGTCAGCACTATTGACCGAGACGCGGCTCATCCTAGATAGCGAATAATGAATTGACTGCTGCCGCGGAAGCTTACGAACGCATATGGTTACTCCACTTTATATGGATGCTACATTATGCAATATCCTATATTCTAAATAGTAAAAAAATAGAGACGTAATATAAACATTAAATTCAGCATTTTATTTTCTCTTTTCTGCAGTGGGTCATTAATACTCTCATTAATATATCATTAACCATTTAGAGCTTTGCATGAAGTGAACCTTCAGAATAACAACGTGCTAGAAGAAAACAAAGCCTTAACTCAAATGCAACAACCGCACGAAAATTCAGGCGCTACCGCAAACATATGCGTCGGTTCAAATCCCGAACTTTGCCGCCTCTGATTACGACTTTCAAACGAATGTTTAGGGAATAATTTCGTAGAGAGGAGACCCTTTGTGTTTTCGAGCTCTTAGCTATGACGCAGATATTTTTTAAAACGTCGTCGGCGTTACAGCGAGTGTACGCTTGCACGCTGCTCTTTCATAGTCCGACGTACAGAAATAATTTAATTTGCCTGACACAAAGTTGTTTTTTTTCTCCGCCTCTTTTTCATTTTTTGTTAGGCGGAATGTAAGGGGACAAATTTTTCACAATTACCTTCTCTATGACTCATTATTTATACGGCCGTTTCTGCGCTCAAATGACATGGGGATGGCGGTGCGCGTATGTGAGCGGAAGCGTATGTGGCAACATTCGTCCACGAGTGGCCTGGTTGAGGACTGAGGATGAGGCCGGAGGGTGGCTTTGTAGTGGTCGCACGGTGAGAGCGCTGTTGTAGACGTGGTTACAAATAACGCATTCATAGTTGGCGGGAGGATGGACAAGATTTTGTGGTATTTGACCTGGTAAAGGGAAGGACACTGAGAATAGCAGTTATGACGACTCGTTATCGTAATGCTAGTTTAAAAGCATTCGTTACATTATGTACAACGTTACAATGTTAAGAGGATTTCAGTGGGTTAGTGACCAACTTTTCTTCACATTACAGTATCGCCTTTCAGTTATCTACCCCAGTTTAAATTGCTGGGCTATGGGAGAGTGGGTCCTACTCTCATGGATCTGTAGTATGAATCGCATCTTAACGTATTCCATCGTAACCGTCGTTCCCCGGTGGGGAAGTCTATCTTGGATTCTACAGCATTTCAACGAAAACTGAAATTTTAGGAATATTTCACTCTGTATTGCAAACCAAACGAACTAGACACTAGTTACATTTATTTTCAAATTCTCAGAACACACTATTTTAAGTCCTTCTTTGATTGCACAACCACAGTGAAATTATTTTAGCGTGGCCGCTGGAGGCGAGTGCTAGAGCGTCCGGAAAAGCCCGTTCCTTTAACTTATCGGAGTAAAAGGAAGCGCCTCCCTTCACAACACTCGCTGACAGCTTTATTCCTGTTGTGAAAACATTGACCCTTTCCTTCTCCGCGAGGTGCAAGCATTCGGTTGCGTTCCACTACTAGTGTGAAGCAATTGTTTGAAGTTCTGTTTGAAGAGAATATTGTTCTGTTTGTGATCATGGCAATGCGTTCGGCTCTGAGCAAGTTGCACAAGAAAGTTCTTCATAGATAGACACCTGAAGTAGTTGCAAAGGTGTATCAATTTGCGACGTGAGAAGAAAGAAGAAGGTATTAAAAATATCTAAGTATTTCTACAGTGATCGGCTGCTGCTATGGGTGTCTTGAAAGATATATTCGCAGAATTAACACAGAAATGAATTCTATTAAATCAGGAGAATCATGTTCATTTTCTACTCCTAATAAAGAAAGGAAGAGGAAGAATGTGAAATATTTTCTCGACAGTTTCAATGAAAATGTGATTCGCCGCACAGTGAACGATTTCTACATCACTCACAAATCACGGCCAACTATCAAAAATATTTTTTATTAAAAATAAGAAATTCAATTAATTTTTAATGAAATCTGTCGACATTAAGGAAAAATCATCTGAAAATAGAATTAACTAAGAAGAAAACAACAAATAATAGCAACGTTCTGAGGGAAAGACGCGGTATTAGATATAGAGGAATTTCGCATATTCAGAAAATAAAGAAATACAGAGAAGAAGGTCAAAATAGTGTGTACATAGACGAAACATATTTGCACTGTAGCCACACATCATACGGATGGAGTGATGAATATTTCGGAGACCTTCTCGCTCTTATTTCTAAAGGACAGAGACTGAATATTGTTCATGTTGGTGGGCAACAGTTTTGTGCCGAATTCATTTTAGTGTTTTAAATCCCAACAGAAAACGAGTGACTATCACGGTGGTATGAATGTCAAAACTTCGAAAAATTGGTTAAGCAACAACGCCTTTTTTTCCTCCACATAGTGGACTTGTTTAGACAATGCTCCATATCATAATATCCTATTGTCCTCAGTTCCTACATCCAATTCCCACTGAAATGTAATGATGACCAGGTTACATTCTATTTCACCTACAAAATCCATGCAAGCCTCCGATTTGTACTCTTCAATTAAACTGTACAGGCCAAGAGAGAAACTCTTCAAAATTGACGCGATTTTAGAAGAAGCAGGACACTGAACAGTGCTTCGTCCTCCTTACCACCCGTCACTTAACCCAATTGAACTTATTTGGGCAACAATAAAGATCATAATTCCAGAGAGAAATACAACATTTCGATTAGATGAATTCAAGAGAACTGCTAACAAGAATTCGCTAAACGTTTTTCCTAAGAACTGGAAAACACGCTGTGAAATTGAAAAACACTTTTTTTGATGAAGGCCAAGAAATAATTACTTTTACCTAGAACAATGCAAATTATAGTAATGACAGGGATAGTGATGCTAGTTTCAATTGCGCGGAAATAGATACCAGTGATTGGAAATAATAGTAATAATAATAATAATAATAATAATAATAATAATAATAATAATAATACTTTATTGTTTCAAAAAGCAAAAATCTGCCATCCACAAATTTTGAATTGGAACTTTTGAAATTCTGCTTATCACAGAATGCCTTGCAGCTAAAAGACTCGAAGCCTATTTCCTGAAATAATTATTGAGAGCGCTTGTAACTTGTCGCATGTGCCCTGACGTCGCAACGGACGCCGTCACTAAGGAGGAGAGCACTTCCTCCTTAGGTGTTCGTGAAGAGTCCTTCTCTGCTGAATTGCAGCGCTGCTCTATTTATAGTTGCGTTGGTCGCCGGGACGGGGGCGCCTCTCCGCAAGCAGACGTCCTGGGCTCTCCGCCGCACAGCGCTGCTCTGCTCCTGGCTCTCGACTGCGGCGAGGGCGAGTCCGCAACTAACTTCAGCTCTCTTTGCGCGAGACTTTGAACTCGCTGCGGAGAAAACCTGGTGGCTGGTTTTTAAATGAATAATAACTGTAATGTAAGCGATCAATTAAAGCTGCAACCCAAGAATTCGCTGCGGAGTATTTAAAAACCCAGTACTCAAAAAACTACTAGCTAATGAAATATTGTAAATGTTTCGTCATCGTCGTACCTAAATAAAAATCGCAATAATTAAACAAATATGCGCTGAAAACACACACTTAACAAGTTTCCATGAAATAATTTTTTACAACGAATTTAAAATCTAACACATATATTTTACACTAATTTATTGAATTCATTTACTACTGTTCCGAACAATAAAAGTGCGTTTCGAGACAAAATTATTTGCTCATCACAAACTTTGAATGTACGGTAAATACAATGGTGACACATTTAATCCAATGGAATTCACATTGCACATTTCATGAACATACTCTTTTTCATGCGAAAACCAAAATCGCATTAAGTAATCCTATTGAGGACGATATTTCTGACCAAAGAATTTTGCAACCGATACGCTTCGTTTCAACTAAAACTGAAAAATACACTTCAGGGAGCGAATACATTTTTATCGGCAAATAGAGCGATTCCGGCCACTACCTCCAAGTTAATGAGCGCGCGCGCGCAGCGCTTCAGCCAATCCCCACGCAACGCTGCTTCGCGGTGCATAAAGTGATGGGGGCTGTTTGAATGGCGGTTCTGAGTCGATGCGAGATCACGACTTTAAATACTCGCACTCACAAGCGCTTCATTTCGCGTTTGTTCCTCGCCGGTTTCTCTTGGTCGGAATCGAAGCTCCCGAGCTGCCCGAAAGGCTCGGATATCACTGCTCCGACAAAGGGCCTTTTTATCATTCATCGATGGGCGAATCATGTCAGTTACGCACAAAGTCAATTAACTCTTGCGCTAATAATGAATGGTAAAAATGTGATTTGTGGCAGTATATTTTGCCATTAATGTTGTCAAATAAACTATTGTTCATAAACAGAATGCGCATAAAAATACCTATTATAATGCAATTTTGTTACGTAATGTTAGTGTAATTCTTATTAGTCGATACATAATTTTCAAAACATATTTTAACAACTCCAATATTCTCCTTACTTCTACAAGTGAAAAAAGTGAATATATGTAATAAAAATCTTCATGATTTAGGTCTGAAATAAATATTTAATATTCCTGAAAAGGAAATGAATCCTCGCGATATTATGAAGTACTCGCCTTTACATTAATTATAATTAGCATTGGAAGTTATTTCAAAGTGAGTTCACGTATTTCAGTTCTATTTAATCTTGTATTATGATTACATTGTAATTTGAAAATTTATATTCTACCTCATACACGATATCTAAGAATCAATGGCACAAACCACGAGAGCATTTACGGGAACGAAAATGATCCTTCTTGCCAATGAACCAGTGTTGAAAGCTATTATTAACAAGCCATATTCATATATGATTAATAAACTAAATTTTACAACAAATTTTGAATAAAAAATAGAAAAGCATCAAATATATACCTATTCATTTTGCTAAATGATATTTTACGGATGTACTAACTGATCAAATCAGTTTTACAAACACATTTCTCCAATTCTTACATTATTGTTTCAAATGATAAGAGTATAACAATAATTTTAATTAAATGAACAATTATTCTTAATTTTAACAGATTAAGAATTCTCTATGAATGGTTTGAATATTTTAGATATTTTTCAATTTATTTACGATTCCACATTTTCGAAACTTTTGACTGACGTTTGACACAAACCACTCAGTCATACCTGAATGCTATAGCGCCCTCCACAGTTCTACACACAGCGGTTGTAGCGAACAAGCGCACATATTGATATTTACTTGATTAATCTCTTATTCAAATGTTGGTGCTTGAGACCGGCAGAAAGGGAGAATGGCCTCGATATGTCACAGTAATCCCAGTCCTCTTTCGCAGGCCAGTTCCCCGCGGAACACACGCCGCTGCATTTATTTCCATGCGGCAGAATTGAGAATAAATTGTATCCCATTATGTCCAACGGTGATTACTGAAAGTCAACAGGCCGCCGATGCGACCAAACGTTAAAAAACACTGCTACCAACACGTCCTTGGCCTAGTCAGCCGGCCGCCAGTCTCGTACGCACAGTCCCTGACAACACAAGCCCCCCCCCCCAAACCCTTGCCTCCCTTCTCGCGAATCGCCCACCGCATTCATCCGTCTCAGAATCCTTCCCACCTCTCGTACTCTCCCATTCTCTCTCTCTTCCACATGTCCCTCTACCTCTCTTACTGCCCACGTCGGCGTCTGCCCATCTTAGGTAACCTCCCACTCCTTCCCCTCCTACTCACTACCCCTGCCATACAGGCCCCGCCCGTTTTTCCGTCCCCACCCCATTCCCCTGCCTCACATACGCCATTCCCAGACCATAAAGCCCACCTTCGTTGTCTTCGTCCCGCACCTCAAACTACCGCTTTTCGTAGCGTCCATTTTCGGTCGCCTAACCATTCGCCACCCCTCTCCAGCCAACACACTTGCCGTTCACCTCGCTTCTGTGTTGTCGTCCTCGTTGTCCTCCTCGTCGCCAGCCCACCCTGCGCCGCTGGTCGGCGCCGCCGGCCATCTCTCGCCTGCGGGCCTCGGACCGCGCGTCAGCATTTAATTAAAGTCCGCGGGCCGAGGCAGCGGCCGCGGGAAAAAACGAGCGCAGGCGGGGTCGGCGGAGGGGGGGGGGCGGGGGCGGCCGCAAAGGCCGAAACGCACCGCGTGAGCGACGCGTTGAGGGCGCGCATTGTTCTTCGATTCTTCGGTATTTTAAATTCCCTTGTGCGCAACCGGTGTATGAAAGGAGAGCTTATTTAGAAGCTGGATTCACAGGGCTCTTGGATGGTCTTTCCGCAGCGTTTGTTTTCTGAATTGTTCTCTTTACCAATAGGTTGTTTTTTGGGAGAATTATTGGAAATTGAGGATTATGAATGTTAATTGAACATATACTAAAGCTCAGAGAGAAGAATATGTGGTTCAGGAACCACAGATTCTTCTCGTTGAGCTGTAGTAAATACCAACAGTCAGTGTTCGAATTTGGCAAATCGGATTTTCCTTTCGTAGTAACCTTGTAGAACAGTTAACGTGGTTGTATAACTAGTATGTATAACTTGGTTACACAAAATGAACAGTTTCAACAGAAAATGAAAGGTAATAAAACACCACACACTTAGAGAACCGTGGCGAACGGATCCTGGGCTCCATTTCAAAGAATGTCATGGGCATCCTTCCTGAAATAGTTTCAGTCAGCAAATGTGATGTAAATATCAATACTTTTAAATCTTTAACCGAATATTGTTTATTAATTTAAGCGTAAGAAGTATTCTTACATTGGGGCAAGCAAAAAGTGTTGCAGAAATGCCCAGATAGGCAAACGTTAATGGCATGGTTACGGATTTGGATTATGAAAGTAGGGAACCTATTTTCCTATATTTTATACCTAAATTTATGTACCTAAATTTATCCAGAGTAGACATGTTTAATACTCTTTACTTGCCTTCTAACCCAGAGCTGTTCTTCTTTATTATTCTCTTTCTATTTTTGTGGGAGTGAATAATAAATAATTAAAGATCGGTGTTCGAGGCTTGGTAGTCAGGTATTTTTCCCTCATTATTCACCATTCTAGTTCGATCACCGCAACACATAGACTGCTGTTCAAGAAGTGAAGAGCTATAATCGTACGTGGACGTGGTAGGAATAGACGGAAGGATCTAATTGGTACAAAGGCTATGTTAAGCTATCTGTACACGCGGTTTGGATGATACCGGCGCTATTGTGAGAGCATAGTTTTGGATTAAGCCGCTAGGAGAGGAGAAGAAAGAAAGAATATCAAGAATTTATACGAATTTATTTTCAAGGGGAAATTATTATGGGCATCTTTTAAGATATATGTAGAACAGTTAACATAAATCAGGAAATATCAAATATTTCCCGTAAATCCTGTTTTGAGGTCAACGTTTTAAGTACTTGGGAAAATAATTGAAATCGATATCTTTATAAGCATTTTTATTTTATTTTTTGCAGATTTTGATACCACAGAGACTGCAATTTAATAATTCAGCTACCGAAAATCGTGTTCTGGATGACAAAGCCATTCAGTATGCTAATTCATTGGAAATCCGAAACAGTGTAAAAGCTATCTACTAGAAGTGCGAAGTATACCTTAATAGAAGCATACATATCACTAATTAGCATGAAGTGAATGTAGTTATAAAGTATATATTTTCGAAAGTGATCATGATAACGCAAAGCTGTAATTTCAAAAATCTTCTGAAACGTTCGCGTGATGAAATATTATTTTTAGAAAGAATTTCAGTAATTTAAAATTTGGTTAAACATTTTTCTGATGTGAAAATGCAAATCTTTATATTAAATTTCTTTCTTATTATTCGATAAAAAAATGCCCACCCAATTTCAGTGCTTAAGTCACCGCCAAAGAACGCAAAATTCATAACATTCCACGAAAATTCGCCAAACACCCACACGTTATTACAAATAATAAATTATTAACGTACAAAATGCCATAAAATCCTCATGAATTTCCGCTGCATCAAAATTTAACGATGACCTCCGGACGGGTTGTAATTTCAAGCGTGTTCTTTAAAATCTGCGTAACATATTTACGAGGACGCCCGTCCGCCGTGCCTCTGCCGTCCGCAATGAGAAACGTCGGCTCGGTGATGGCGTCTGAAACTGCCTTCACTTTCTCCCGCCGCGGTATGTAGCGGCCCGAACGTGCTCGGAATGATATATATGCGGACTTGAGGCAAGCGAAAGCCTCCACGAGAGGGAAGTTTGCACACAAAGTGAATAAGGAAGACATCTGCCATAAACTTGTGTCAGGCAGAGGGGATGAGAGGGCGGCTGGATGTATTTCCAAGAAGCGTATTTATTCTCAAAACCAATTTCCAGGCACAGGAAAATCATCTTTGAGAACTCGGCTTTCAACAAAACGAGGGAAGCTGTTGGCAAATTGTGAAGAGCTAAAGCGTGAGCGAGGTTCTTTTTAAATCCACAAACGAGCATTTCGAAAAGACTCCGATTGATTTGCTCTTGTTCTTTACTTAAGTGGCTTTTACAAAAAATGTGTTTTTACATTTAATATTATTAAATTCAAATGATGCTTTTTGTATTCTCCATTGATAGATTATAGACCAGCCGCAAAGTAATCCTCGTCATTATTTAAAACAGTTACATTTCATTGTATCTTATCAATCTAGATCAACGTTATAACTTTGATTTACTTCAGAATTAAATGTACTATTGGGATAGAATTTTAACAATGAGGAATAACTTGTTTTCTCATGATTACTCGAACATTATGTGTACAGTAATACAAACTTATGATTTTTAAAGTAAACTCGAATATAAATAACAGATAATAAAACTACTATTTTAGAATAAGTATAGCCAATTATCATATAAATATAAAAAGAGTAGTGTCATATTCAAAGACATGATACATACAACAGCGAAAAATCATCTTTGCCGTATACTACAAAAGAGAGGCAAGAGGGGAGTGATTACTCACTTATACGTCGGTGACCAAGTGAGTGTGAATCTATGGAAGTTTAGAGAGATTATTTTCGTGTTTATTTCATATTGACATGCCAATTTTTATGCATTATCTACAATACAATAAACCAGAAAATATAAACTTTCCAATTTTTTCTTTACGATTAATTGTCTAAGAACGCCTAGAATGCGCGTTTGATGCACAAAGAGGAGCTCTGGTCTAAGAAAATGTTGTGAAGTGGAAGTACGACCTTATTTGAACAGTAGAAATGTTTTTAAATCAATAACTCTGTTGGCAGGTATATGGTAAACGAGAGATTAGGACTGACTGGTATTGGGCAGACAGGGAAATTATTTTCAAACTCAAATATCAAGAAGACAGGTTTCCATCTAAATCTTGCTTTGGTATTGAATTGAATTGGTATGAATTGGTTTGGTTGAATTGCTTTGGTACAAAATTGAATCATTTGTTGGAATTGAATAGGGCAGGAAAACGGAAGTTGACGGGTAAGCGAATGTACGCAAATTATCAGGAAGGCAAGGATAATGTGACTGATGTAGGAGCGCGAAGTGCACAGAAGTATTTGGTAAAGAGGATCTTGAAATGTACGAAAGTAATTGGTAGGATGGAGCTTTATATGTTCGAAAGGGATTGGTAGAGAGAAGGTTGAAATGTTCGAAAGTGATTGAAAGAGAGGAGATTGAAAATAAAGTCCCAAAGTGAATGGAAGAGAGGAGCTTACAACGTATGGAAATGGTTGAACGAGAGGTGCTTGAAATGTATGAAAGTGATTAGTAGAGAGGAGCATGAAATGTACCGAAGTGATTAGTATAGAGGAATAAAAAGGTTAAGTGGGTAAAGTTAAGTGGGTGGTCGGGAGGGAATTGACCAGAAGAACGGGTCCAAGCACTTGTCCGCGCAACTGTGAATAAAAGTGTAGTAGAACAAATGAGTTTTCATGGGCAGAAAATCTGACGTCAAAGGCCAGAAGAAAGTTAGCGAATGGTCTGAAACGTAATAATATGCGAGAAAACAAAATACGTGAGTGTTCGTCGACGATTCATAGGCGGGCGGCATAGAAGAAAGTGGGGAGGCCGGTTAAATTTTCATATTCTGCAATGATATGGCTGCCATACTCAGCCGAGAAAGAGTTATGCAAGTCAGAAGCGAGTAAAAGGTTGCAAATTAATTAAAAAAATACGTGTGAAAATAATGGCTTATGGCGATTCAGCGTGTGTGGGCACTGTTGACCTCAAGATAAGGCAGAATTGGAAAGGCACAAATTCAGATATACATGAGAATAGTTCAAACAGTTAGTGAGGGTAGTCAATCAAGTCTTCGAGCAGATTTTGATATAATACAATTAAGACACAAAGTGTCGGTAAGTGGGAACCAAAAAACGAGTAAAAGAAAAATTAAGCATTATCACTGCAGGAGAGTGAAAGTCGATTGAATGAGTGAGCGTATGAAAGAGGACATCCATTATTAAGCGAAGCAAATACTAAGTTTCTGTGTTCTGAGATACACGCACAGTTGGAACAGGAAACGCAGACGTGCTTCCAAGTTATTGACCAGATTGGAAGACACGACGCGTGGCGGGGGGGGGGGTGGCGTATCTACTGCGAATGCGAGATCGCGCGAGAGGGAGCAATTAGCGAGCACTGAAGGCGCGGCGGAGCGGCTTCCGGCAGCCACGACGGCAATCGCGCCAATTGTGCTGCGAGGCAGCGCGGCCGGCTGCATGGTAATGGGCTGGGCCGCGCGAGAGAGCGGCTGTCGAGCACGCAGACCAGCGTGGCCCGGGCGGAGCGGTGTGTGGGTGGGAGAGTGGGAGTGGGTGGGTGGAT
>BOPP01000198.1:1812447-1834145 GCA_017312745.1 Gryllus bimaculatus
GGCAGGGCGCAGAGTGCAGCCGCGTGGTCGCGCTTTGGAAGTTGAGCGGCGGCGCTGAGGCCCCTTTCGTTGCCTTCCTCTCCGGGTTCTTTTCCGCTCTGCGCCTGTCATTTCAATGTCCTTTTTGTTTGTGGCTTTTTATGCATCTACAATGTGTTTTCTCTGAAGAGACATCGAGTAAACGAAAAAAGAGTTTTGGGCTTCTGAAAGGATACATAAAAATTCCTTTCATGTCAGTAATTATAAAAAATATATGCAATACGTTTAATTATCTAGAAAGTGAAGGAATCGTGTGGCTACATCACAAAGAGGTGTTCTCATTATTTTTATTGCTTAAATATCTGTGTTTGATGGTACTCAAGTTGCCGCTCATCTGAAAGCTAATAATTATAAGAAACAACATTGTCGCTTGTCTCATTTCTATGTTTTTAAACAAAATATCGAAAATTGCTTTCAAAAGTTTCCTTTGATACAGCTCTTTGTTTCTGAAAATTGAAAACGGTTACTACTAGACGTAAATCGAATTTTTAACATTACGCTCTTTACTACAATGCCTGCAAAAATCTCGTGTATTTTAATATCTAACAAACAATAGCGAACGTTTCAAATGTTTACGAGGGTAAACTCGCCTACTTTAATGTGTGAAAGTGCAGTGGAAGAAAGGATAGCATTGAGCAATAAACAGTTCACTATTTATACCCGTATTTGCAGCCTGTGGAAAGTTGAGATAGTGGCATCTAAACCATTAAATTGACAAACTGATAATCACTATTCTTTAATTCATTTTCAACAATAATTTACAAAAAATATTGGCCTAAACTCTACAGACCTGTTAGAATCCATTTTGTGTGCAAAAGACAATGTCGAATGTAGAAGTAATTATGAAGCCTTAAATGTCTGCACCACGTAGTTGAATAATTTCATGCGTAGTCTTAAGTCTGAAGTATATAAACTGTGTAGAAACGCACTCTACTCGTAGTTGAGTTGTATTTCACACATTTGGTTTACAGATGAACTACGTTTCCTTCTCTTACCATTTACAATAACATTTCTTTGATAGGTTGAAAGCAAAAAAAGAATAAACAACTTTGACTGTTTATACATTAGAAATCCCTCGTAACACCAAAGAACATCGTTGCAGGTTTAAAAACATAAAAGCTTCGCAATTGTTTCATTGTTAACAAAATAGTAATATTGAAATAAAAATTAACCAAATATAATGAAACGAGTACGAGATTATGTGAGCTTATAAGGGGCTTATCAAATAAGTTTTGAACCCCTAGCAATTTTTCACACTGTACTGTAGCCCAAAATAAACAGTTTTATCACGCTAACGATTGAAAATAGCAATAATTTTCTTACACGTTCTTATTGGACACTTCCTCTTTATAGTGGTACTCTTTCAGAAAAAACAATTAGATAAACGTTGAGGAATATATTAAAACACTAAATGGACTCTGTTCATAGTATGTACATAGTCTTGAGGACGAATCTAATTTCATGCATCCTCGTGATCGGTTGATCAAGGTTTTTAGACTGAACCGCTTGTGGACTATCGTGCCAAAATCAGTAGCTCAAGCATCAGTTTGAAGAGAAAGACTTATTGAGGGTTACTGGGAGCTGCAAGCGGCCGGAATGTTGATATTAGGGCTCCGTTCGGTGGATAATAGGGTTCCGTTTCGTTCGCTGCAATATTTTAGAGGATTCTTTTGCTTTCGTGATGGCAATTGCATTTTATGCTATCAACACTAATGCTATCTTAGAGAAAGTTAAAACCCCGTTATTTACAAATTTATTATACACATCATCCCACTGTTTGCCTTCGTTCAATAAATATTCTGGAAAGACAAAATTATGCTATTTTTCGGACTTATATACATCGCCCATCCTAATTCGCAATGCAGGCAGCGTCTGGTTATCATACTATCTCTCCATGATTGACGAATAAATACCCTGTTACATGTAAGAGAAGAAAAGTCAAAGCGCCAAGAAAGGCAAAAGATCAGCTGATTTTACCTTCTCCACAAAACTTCCTCATCCCCTGCTTCCCAACCAACCCGAAATAAAAATGAACAAAACATAACCCCGGACGAATCAAAGTGCATTCCGCCCACATTGCAAAGGTCGCGGAGAACCGAGAGATCGAGGAGGCCTTTTAGGGTTCACCCCGCAACGGGAAACTGCGCGCCGTCAGAAGGTGCAATTGCGAACCGAAACGCGACAGCGGCGAACGGCGCGCACAGCAGCGAGTGGGGATGGGGGAAGGCGGCCTTATCGCGCATCGAGCGAAGGCGCCGCGCCGCGTCTCACTCCGGGAGCGAAAGAAACCGCGGAAGGCCTTGCGCACAGTGGGCTGAGCAGCTCACTGCGACGGAGCATTCAAGCTTTTTGAGGTCGCTCTTGAACAGCTTGGACATGTAGCGACCGCTGTGATTGTTTTACCTCGAGGGGGAACTGAAGGAAGATCACGTGAGGACCCCATCCATGCTCGGAGTGGCATTCGAATCCGCGACCCTTAGACGCGAGGCAGCAACTGCACTCCAGCCTTAGCGACCTCGGCTATCCAAGCCGGGATTTATGATTTTATATTCTATTTAGTTTGCTAAAGAACAGTAAAATCTGTTCGTGACGTATCGAGGAGAAGTACAATCTGTGTTTCCTTGGGTTAGAGAATCTCTTCCCTCTCTTTTAATCGTTAATAGTTTAATGGTTAATAAACTTTTCAACAACACGAGGTCAGCAGCACTGGAAAAACTACACATTTTTTTGAAAACGTCATGCAAAGAGCTTATTGATTCATATTATTACTTATGAGAAAAATAACAAAAAACTGCACATGCTCTAAGCTCCCAAGTAGTGTAGATAATGTAGTGCATGTGAGTGAGATTGTGTGTAAGGGGTGGAGATAGACAAGGAAGAGGAAGATGGTGTGTGGTCCGTTGCTCCTTTGTTAGGGTTCTGCTCCAGCACTCGCTTGGTGTTGATCGGAAATAACAAGTAGTTTAAGTGTCACTGTGATCTTCATATATTGTCATTGCGATAAATCCCCGAAGCAAGCAACTACTTTCAACTACAGAACTTTCAACTCATATATCAGTAAAATTGGCATCAAAATCTGATCTATTAATATTGAAACTACTTTCTACTTTGAACGAAGCAGCAAAAATGTCTCCAACCAAGTAAACGCTGGCTTTTTCCCGCGTAACCGCCGCCCTCCACCACTGCGCCGCGGCGCGGCGCGCGCAAAGCTGCGGGCGGCGTTGGAACGCTGCCACGCTCGCACGCCCACACGCTCGCACGCTCGCGTGAACGCGAAGGGCGGATCCGCGCCGCGCGACCTGAAAGTTTATCTCGTTTCCCCGCGGGGGCGGCGCTAAGCAACGCGCGATAAGCAAATAAACACGGCTGCTGCGACCGAGGCGGCGGCGCAGGCGGAGTGGCGGAGGAGAAGCCCGCGCGCGGGGCCGGGATAAAGGCGAGGGAAAGGAGGAAAGTTAGTTATCAGAAAAGTGATAAGGACCAGTAGTGTAGTAGATACGACGGTAGTCGCGAGATGCTGGGTATGTGGGTTCGAATCTCGACATGGACATGGATACTCGCTATAATGTTGTGACATGGAGGGACTTGGTACAATCATTATGTAGCGCCTTCAAACTACATCCTTTGGTTTAATGGTCTGTTGCCGTTAGCATTTAAAATGAAATAATTAAAGTCTTAGTTATTTCAAACAATATTATTCACTAAAATAGCTTCTTTTGAAGCCATCGCTATAATCATCAGTTTCCTCATACAAGAAATATAAGCAGATGAAAACAAGGATTAGTAGAATACTAATACACGGTTAACTAAGAGTTTGTAATATATATTTTTTACATATTGAACTTTCTTATATATTATAAACTCTCAATTAACCATGTGTGAGTTTTCTATTAATCTTTTAGTTTTAATTTGATTATACTTCTTATATCAGAAAAATGATGATGGCTACGGCATCAAAATCTGATCTATTAATATTAAATGATATAGTTGTAAATGGCAACGCCTATAATTGTTTCACCGCGTTATTTCCCACATCATTCCCTGTCTGAGCGGTGTAAGGGTGTGAGGAACGAATAAGACTGCCTGCGTGCCACTATCAGAAGGATCGTGAGCGCCACTAACCTCATTAACAGTAGAAGAATTCAAGTGCCGCCACTGGCCTACGAGACGCAGCGGCAGGAGTATGTTCTTGGGCGCAATGAGCTTTCGACTCACCGCGGAGTCATGGACTGCAGACTATCATCAAGGGACTGTACGAGATTAAACGTCAGTATTATCAACTGAGGGCAAGGAGCGTCAGGGGATAATCAGAAGATTAAAATGACGTAAAATTCTCATTGATTATAATGAGTGATAGGGATAAAACAAGACTTATAATTGTATACAATACACTTCTAATATTCCATAGACATAAAGAAGTGTGGTTAATGAAATGAAAAAGGAGGAAAACAGGCCTTTCAGCAATAACAGTTTATTGTGTTTTTCCAGCTTAAAATCAAGAGTCTCAATCCAAATTATACAATAAACGATGGCGGGTGTATCAATTGGCAGAAAAGGAAGCACCAAGTCCTTAGTCATTCGCCGTATTATTGAAGATGTACCAGTTCGTAGAATAACTCACAAAATTCAACTGAATAAAGTGAAATAGAACACGATCACTGACTTGGGTGGCGTAACAGTAATTAGCACAATATCTGAAGCGCGCTCGATCTCACTCATGAACTATTCAGCTCTTCCGGGCGCCAGGCCGCCCGATATGTAGCCGTCGCCGCGGCTGGCCCAGCCTAGCTCGTATGGCTAGCTGTCTGGTGAAGCAGTTACTACGTCGCTGCTTCGTAGAATTTAATATAGAGCGCGCACCGTCTCGCACGCACGCGCGCTAACTTCAAAACCAGCTGTGCACGCAGCAGTTTAATATCTGACATAAATTTAGCTTGATTTAATCTCAAAACATGTAGCTCATAAAGCAATTATAAAATAATACATATGCGAGTTCTCAATAGAAATTATCTTATTGTACTTCCTGAACATCGTAGTAAAATTCTAGCAATGAATTATACAAAATAATGTGTAAAATTGAGGGTGAAGTAATAGTTTCATTCAACAGAGAGTTCACTACATAAGCGCGTAATGCGTCTAAGAGGATGGTGAGGAAAGGAGTAACAACGAAGAGGGCGAATCGCATTAAAGGTCGGAGGTGCGGAAAATCTCGATACGGTTATTGTAGCAAAGGCGTTCTTCATGTACACCAGCTTGTAAAGGTAGTAAGCATTTGCAATCTTCGCACGAAGTGTTGATCCTTGAGAAGTTAGAGAAGAGATGATAAGCACTAGAGGTAATACATTAAACTTTCATGTAAATTGCATATATGAGAAGAAAAAAGAGATGGAAAGTATTTCACTTTCAAAGAATCACATAGTGGAGAAATAATATACTAAATATTATGTGCGGTAAGAAGTTTATAATACAAATTACAGTACATGGTTCGTGAAATTTCAAATTGGAGAACGTGAATTTCGACATTTCATTAGAAGCATTGTTAGAATTTGCAAACAAGAATTTTCCTTGAAAAAATTCTCGTAGAATTCTTTTAAATTCAATACAAAAGTTTTTTAAAGGATGCTATCCGTGATCAGTTCCTTTTTATGCACACTAGATTGAACAGTTTGTCTAATATTCATTTATTTAATATTAGATAACAGAGTCATAGTGCAAATTATAAGTAATTCAAGTGAGAGAAAAATGTTTCTGGAAATTACAGATAAGCAGCCGAGACACGAGTCAACGGAGGGCCGAGAGGTAGCGGCGGAGGGGAAGCGACAGAGAGAGGGCGCACGACGTTGAGGGAGTCAGTAGCGGAAGCGCCTCGCGTTTAATTAAATGTTGAGAACAAAAGGAATAAGAAGCGCGAAGCTCAGCGCGTTGCGGCGGGGGTTCACGGGGGGGAGGAGACGCGCTGTGCGGGTTGAAGCGGGGTATGGTGGAACAGCATGGTAGGGGTTGAGCGGGGCGGGGCGGGGCGTGTTGGCGCGGGGTGTGATGGAACGGCGCGCCAGAGGTAGAGTGGGACGAGTAGTGGGAAGCAGGGAGAGGGCGTGGAGCGGCAGGCCAGAGCACCAGTCGAGAGGTGGAGTGGAGCAGGGTGGAGCGGGAAAGAGCGGAGATGGTGGAACGGCATTGAAGATTTGAGCGGGGAGAGTGGAGCTGTGGGGGAGTTGCGGGGTATGATGGAATGGCGCGGCAGAGATCATGCGGGAGAAAGTGTTTTAGAGCGGGTTGAAGCATAGAATTGAGGGGCAGAGAGGTAGGTTGAGCGTAAGGAGTGGAGCGGAGTGTGGTAGAATGGCGCGGTGGTGGACGAGCGGGAGGGGGAGTGATGTAGAGCGGGGCTAAGCTTAGAGTGGTGGGGAGGGGAAATGCCTAAGCAGGGGGAGTGAAGCTGCGGGCTGGAGCCGGGTGTGGAGAAACGGCATGGTAGAGGTTGGGCGGCAAGAATGGAGCTGAGCGGGGAGGAGCGGGCTGGAGCCGTGAGGGAACGACGCGGTGGTGGAGCGGGAGGAGGAGCGGTGTAGAGCGGAACGAAGCTTAGAGAGGCGATAAGGGCGGGGAAGGGGAGGAGCGGAGGGCGTGGAGTGGTGCGGGGCAGAACGTGGGGAGCTGGGGGAATCGGAACGTGGTTGAAGGAGCGGGGTGCGGCAGGGGTCGAGCGGGACTGGGCTCGCAGGGGTTGGGCAGAAGGAGGCAGTAGATGGGCGAGGGGAAGGGGGCTGGGCGGCGAACCAGGCGGGGCGGTAGCGGGGAAAGAGACTGCCTACGCGCGGGAGAGGGGGACAACTGCAAAATTCCCGGTTAAAATATCCCTTACTCCCGAGAAGTTCCTCCGGGGATCTGATATTGCGAGCGGAATATCTGTTAGTAATGAGAACATTTCGCGTCGCAGAGTCATTAATTGTTTGAAATCAAAACCGCATCGTTTCCGAGGCGCGTGCGAGAGGAGTAACCGGCAGCGAGATGGGAGAGATGGCGTTGGAATGGGTTGGCATTGACTGCGGCGGAAAGAGTGAAGAGGGGAGTCAGCTAGAGATTTGGACGCGGTAGAAGGATGGAGTGAAAAGTCCATTAGACGATGACGTTCAGAATTATGTGCTACTTCCGAACACCAGGACTGTGAAGATCACGATGATGTTTTAACCTTGTCCGTGTACCTTGGAGGAGTAGATTATTTTCTCCCTTGGAACATCACTCGGATTTCAGAGCATTCAGAGATCCTGGCTCAACAGACATGACTAATATAATAGTTTTTGCATAGAAACTACTGTATTAGTGTGACAATAAGAAGTTTTATGCTATAACAAGTGAATAGAAGGTTGTATTCTGTAAGACATTGATACAGCTGAGGAAATTAAAAAAATGATTTCCTCCAAAACCGTTTTCAATTGTCATTGTGTATATCACAGTTTTCATTACGTCTCAAAATATTGCTCCAGTGCGGGGGAAGAGAACGAGAAACATGTGAGAGAGAAGATAAGAAAGGGGATGTAGATTCTGACAAGTCGTGACGATATCTAGGGAACGCAATAACGAGGAATAACGGCGAGAGTGGTGAAAATAGCAAATGGCGAGATTGACGAGTGCGACGAGAGCGGCGAAATTAAAAGGACGGCGAGTTTGTCAAGAGAGATGTAAATGGTCAGAAACACGCGAATGGCGGAACTGGCAAGAGAGTTGACGATGGCGAAAGTGACTTCGAAGATCCCTAGACCGACAAGACTGGCAACAGAAGAGACAGAGAGGGAGAGAGAGGGAGAGAGAGGGGAAGAGAGAGAGGGAGAGAGAGGGAGGGAGAGGGAGAGAGAGGGAGAGAGAGATGAAAGCGTGGCGAGAGGGTGAAAGGCAAAAGCAGTGAAGTGACGAGTTTGCCCCGAGGCCAAAGCGGCAATGAAGACGAGAAGGGCGCGATGTGTTCCAGGGCGAGGGCAGTGGCGAGGGCAGTGGCGAGGGCAGTGGCGTGGGCGGCGAGGGCGGCGGAAGGGCGGGGCTGGCCCCGGGCGGCGCTCTCCGCCGATTTACGTCGCGGGAGATGCACGCCTGGCGCAGTAATTAAGAGGGCGCACAACAGCCGCCCTGCGCGGCCGCGCGGTATGCGCCCCGCCTACTCCCCCTCCTCATCGCACCAGCCCTGCCCTCGCTCCCGCAGCAGCGCGCGGGCGCTTGTTATTCGGCTGGATCGAAACGCCCCACGCGCCGCTGGGTCTCGGGTCAGCGCCGGGCGGTGTATAGGGAAGATAAAAATGACTACATGGAAAGGACATTTGTATCGTTTTATAACTGTCAAAGTAATAAAGGCTTCAATATGAGTGTGCTTGTTCGAGTATATATACGTAGTATATAATATTTACTTTTTTAATATGTTACCCTTCTTTTAAAAATATTGTTTTCGTCATTGGCTTTTAGAACGCATTTTACGATGATGCATA
This sequence comes from Gryllus bimaculatus, assembly GCA_017312745.1. Taxonomy (NCBI): domain Eukaryota; kingdom Metazoa; phylum Arthropoda; class Insecta; order Orthoptera; family Gryllidae; genus Gryllus; species Gryllus bimaculatus. The sequence goes on from BOPP01000198.1 coordinate 1,820,964, forward strand.
CTGCCAAATCTGTCTCTTATTATTACTTTAATGGTCGCAGACCGTTACTAACATTAAATCTTAATGTAAGGTAAATTCTGTTCAGTTGAGACAACACGGTTTCACTTTTTTTGTTGTCAATCAATATATTATGTTTGGTCGTTTTTGGTGCATTGTATTATGTTACTTATATGACAGTAGTTCTGTTATCGCGGGCAGTTTTTGAAGAGTCTATACAAAGCTAAATAGATGTTGTAGGACCGTCAACTCAAAGGTTGTCAATCGTTTTTCGTAAAACAGAAATTCAAGAAACATTTTCCGCCTCGATATCACATTCTCTTTTCTCTCATACATTCAAAACATACTTTCATTCCATCACCGTTGATACAAACGTCCATAAATCTAACCGCATCGACAATACCATCGCGACGGTATGTAGGAGAAGCAAAAATGAGCGAACAGTTGAGTGCGGCAGAGGGAGCGCCGCTAGCGCCCCTGGCGGTCGCAGCGTGGGCCACTGAGAAAACAATCGCAACGCGCGCCGCGCTTCTTCACGCCTCGCCGCCTCGGGGCGTTAATATGCGCGCGCGTCGCGGAGCAGGGGCGGCGCGCGGGTATTCCAACTATCGCCCTCGAAAACAACCACCGGTCGACAAATGGAACTCGCAAAGAGAAGAAAATACGGAAAATGTTTCCGTTTTGTCGTCCTCTTTTGCCACTGTTGAAACCGCGTTGTATTACTTCGTTTGAAACCATTGATGAACTTGACGTGCAGATGATTTCAAGCCCTTGTTGCTCTACGTTAGAAAACATAAAAGGGAACAGCATAAAAAACATTGGAATAGCTTAAGAAAATAGTAAATAAAAAATGTTTTGAGAAATTGAGAATGTTTTAGTAAGAAATGTATTGAAAGCAATGTTGAGTAAGTCAATACTTTCACTCCAAATATTATTTAGTACTTTTATTTAAAAGGTAAATTCTTGTTATGGATTTATTTTTTCCTCCGAAATATTTTCAGCGCTTCTGACTGAAGTATTGAACAATTTCGTATTAAAAATAATACGTAATAATGAAGCATAATCGTTAATCAATGAGTTTCTGAGCATTCGACATCCATTGAATTAAAAATGAACTAACAAAATGTATATTGCGAAAAAATTATATTGGAAGAGCAAATGAATGATGATTACTTTCAATGATGATACATTAATAATGTGAGTACTCCACCGTTTACGTGATTTTCTTATCATTTTTAATGGCCGAAGAGGACTTCAAGTTGACTTGAAGAAACGTATATAAGTTTAACTCATTGAAATTATTTACCATAATCCGAAGTATATATTAACAGCAAAAACGTGCACATTATCTAGTAGAATGTGAGCTATATTTTATTTCATTTAATGTATCAAATCTGTGTTAATAACTTTGAATTACTACAAATAGTGCAGCAGTTATATCTATTTGTATGATCACTGTCGGTCTTCAAAATTGAGGGATTACTTTCCCCTACTTTTCACATTAACAACCGAGCCGTTAAGGGATTTATTTCAAATTGATGTTGAGGGACCTTCTAACATTTCAACGTGTGCACTGAAACTTGGCCAATTGAAAAAATCTCATTCCATCGAACAAGATTGGAGTGTCCAAATAGGTAAGTCGCATTCCTCGTCATACTTTCTTGTTACTGTCTTACTATTTGTTTCCAACATTTTTTTCTCTTTTCACACTGTGATTCTTTCCCACTACACTGTCTGGCGAAGATACACGCAAACATCGTCACCAACGTCCACTTCTCCAGCCTCTTCAAGCCCTACAGCAACCCCTTCACTCACTTCGTCTTCACCAACCTGTTCTCACTCCTCGTAAAGATCCCAGCTCACGCAAGTCTCCAACCATTTCATATCCCTCGTACACATCTTGACTCACACAAGTCTTCAACATATTGCCACTCTTCATACAGATTATGGCTCACCCTAGTCTCCAACCACTTCCCACTACTCGTACAGATCCTGGCTCACTAAAGTTTGCAACTACTTCCCATTCCTAGTAACACCACTCTTCCTCCACATTCCCACTCTTCCTCCACCCTGACTTCCTCTCCAAGCGTCCAGCATTCCCGCTCTACTCCTCCTTTCACCTCCCCCACCCACACCCCTGCGCGACGGACCGTTCTACTCAGGTTCTGTATCACGCGCATTACAGTTTCAGGAGAGGGCGCCGCGCCGGCGACACGCGAGGGGGCGTGGCCCCAGGGGGCGGGTCAGTGGCCGGGGGCGGGCGCCGCCCCCAGGGTGGTGTCGAAAACGCATCCCATGGAATACGTCCCCGCCACCGGAGGGGGACGCCCTCCGCAGCAGGTCCCCAGGGAGGGGGAACAGCGGTGTGATAGGCTCCTTCGGACTAAGAAAGCCGTCCGGAATGGCTGAAGCTCTCCGTTGGATGTCTTCGAATTTCCTTTTATAGGTGATACAGTTTTCGCCACTTGGATATAAAGGAAGATGTTGGTGTTGGAATAGAAAAACCATATTCATTCTCTATTAATCGCTATACATTTCTTAACTAAGCTCAATATAAAAGTATGCACATTCACAAGAATTTGTGAAAGGACGCCTTCACGAATAATGGGTGTAAGAACGTAATTTGATGAACCAGTCTCTTTCATTCTTCGTGTGATGTGTAGAACTATTAATTTGGAGGGTAACGGAAAGAGTAGAAGGTGATTTCTTGATACATGATTTTCACATTTTTTTAAACTGAATAATTTCTGGTATGAGCAAAATATACAGTCATATTCCTATGAATATTGCTAATAACACTTTTCTTTACCGTATCTACTTCAGTGGCATGAATTCCGGTAGAAAATGTTGGTAGCCATTTTTGAATTTTGCCTCCGTTGCCTTTGTAACGGATGACGAAGCATGAAGTATTTCGCTGGTGCTGTAAGGTTGTTATTCCCTCACAAATTTCATTAATTTATATACTTGAAACGATGAGTTAAATATGTCGCGTTTTAATATGTTTAATATGTATAAAACATGTTGTAGTGTGCTAAGTGATTCGATTCATCGAAAGGACCATCTGCTGGACGTTTTAGAACAAGACAGTTCGTTAAGAAATAGCTACTCACCAACGAAGGATTTCTTAGTAAAATAACAAAAGAAACATTTGTGCTCTTGCAGAGCTCTCATTTTCGTGCAGTTCCAATTCGTGAAGTCTTTTTCTTAAGTCCCATTCCTCCCCTCCTTTTGTGGGAGCCCCCTCCACAGGTCTCCGCCGGCGCCTGAGAGCGACGGTTCGCGTCGGGAGTGACGGGCGGGGCGACGCGGTGTGGAGCGGGCGTATGGGCGTGCGACGGGACACGTTGACCCTTGTTGTGACAGCGCGCCGCACCTCCGCACGAGGGCGAGCGGCATAGGCCGGCATCCCCCGACCTGACGGCGCCGCCCGCCACATGACGCCGTTGAGGTGCCCGCGCCCCCTGGCACAGCGCGGGGGTTGCGGTAATTAGTTTCTGTTCTCCGGAACAGCGTTTGAGCAGCGGACATTTTGCATGCAATAAGACGATGGGGAGGATTTTTAAGACGAAATTTTGGCCTCCGATTGGGAGGTCCTAGGTTTGAGTCCCGTAGCTCTCTGGGCTTTCACAGAGGCCAGATAGCTAAGTCGAGTTCTATCACTGTTTGAAAAAGAATTCTAGCCTGCTTGTCTGATCGAAAGATTTCTTTTTATATACATATATATATATATATATATATATATATATATATATATATATATATATATATACTACATGGTCATAGTGAACCATAATGACGTCTTCTGACTGTGTCTGTGGGGTGAAGATCTTTTTCTTTTGTTCTTCTGACATCTGCCGACCGAAATTTGGGCGAAAAATGGCCCAACTGAGACCGCAGCTCAAGATTGTTTCGGTGACTGAGTGATTGCAAAGACTTCGTTGGATAGTGAAAGTGATTCATGTTTTGGAATGATGTCATGCGTTAATGAAACTTGCAAAAACTGCTCATAGGAATATGAATTTACGATATTCGTGTTATCATAAGTTTCAAATTTTTAAAATATGTCTAGTTTTATTTTTACTTGTAAACTCTTTGTACCAACGGTGAGCATAGAGGTAGAGCCTTTGAGCGCGAGCGTACCATTCAAATTCAAAGGCTACTGAATCGATCTCCATATGGTGCTATAAATTTATTTGAGATGTTTAATATCAGGTGAGTAAGTGGTAGCGACTGACAGAATCAAGCTCGCAGGCCAACTGCTCTTATCACGCATCTCCATCATCACATCCAGGCGAATGCCGAAGTGTCTCCTTCGAATAAATCTTAAGACAGCGCACGGTGGTTTTTGCCCTATCGCGTCCTCATTTGTCCCCTTATCGCCGAGCGACGGAGCAATTCTAAAACCTCACGTGGCCCTCTCCACCGATACAGATAATATCAGTCAAGCATCGTAGATCCAGAAACCAGAGTCAGTTGTTTCCCGTGACACTACAAACGTGTGCTTCGGAAGACATGCTGCAATGATAACTGGTCAACGGTTTGTAATAAACATGGCAGACTTATACACATAAAAATAAATAATATAGGAAGAGTGATTTCAGGTAGAATTTCAGAATAACAATAAATAATTTATTTTCCGTTTGGGCCTCAGAAGTAAGATTTTCCATAGTATTTTTTGTAATTTCTCAATTTCATCGCCCGTTTTATGTCAGTGTCACTCCTCGCAATAAGCGTTCTCAAACTACAAGTGACGTAATTGCGTAATCGACACTGATAGTATTCCTGGAAGTGTAAAACACTTTCCACGTTCCGCTTTCACTACAGGGAGTAGTAAAAGTGTATATAATTATCTACAAACAGTAGGTGAGTATAATAAGTGAAAAAGTGTGACCAGGTACAGGGTAGCATATAAAAACTGCAGAGGGGGTAAAAAATATTAGACAATGAACTTTGAAGATACGTTCCGCTCGGTGAAAAATGATAATATGTTCGCAAAGCAAAACGGCCAGTTGTCACAATAGAGTGCACGGCGCATTCCGTCCCAGCCGCTTGATTGCAACTTGCCAGAGCAGGGTATAACGCAAAACTTTGTATAAATTCAGCAGCAAGGCTTAATGCAACCAGAAGCACATCAACCGCAAATAGTTTATTACGGTTCTGTCGCGGACCTTCCTCTCTCACGGAATTTCAAATCTCATACGAAGAGCTACAAAAGCCCAAAAAGAATATGGAGATGCCTCGAAAGAGCGCAAATAAACTTACTTTAAATGCTACAACTTAAAGAGGTAGTTCTACCCTCAAGATAAACAGTAAGTGATAAAAATGTTCACAAAACACGGAAAAGTAAAAAGTAATAAAACGTATATGCAGCAAAATGTTTTGAATGCTTACAAAAAATTTAGAAGAGAATAGTAACGTGGGTGCATGCCGTAAAAATTCGTCCACCTATAATTCAAAATTACAATAAAAATTTGATTACATGCTATTTTATAAATTACTTAAAGATGATATAGTCAAAAATGAATTAAAAATGTTGAAATAATATTTTTTAAATGCAGTTTGCAACATCGAAGGTAAATTATTGTGTTTATTCTTTCCCTATGGCAGAATTTATCAAGAAACCTAACAGATCTGTAACTGGTTCGGGACTCAACGCAATAGTCATAGTTGAATAAGTTGCTTCGTTATAGATCTAACAAGAATAAATGAAATTCTAGTCACAAATATGATCTAATGGCTGCCTGTTATTAACCTTGTTACTTTACTAATTGGTTTCACATGAAGTCCAGTCAAAAAATTAAAATACAACAGTAAAGTTTCTACATTTTAATCGACATTTATTTCAAAAATACAGTCAATCATTGGCAACGTATCGAATGAGGATATTCTTTCATCATCAAGAATTTACGTCAAGAAATTATGTTGTCATTATTAGATAAAACAGATTAAATAGTACCAAATTGAGTCTTGATAACATGGTAAAATCAGAAGGAAAAAGTCCGTAAAAACATCAACGGGTTGAGAATAGATGTTAGAACACGATAGCTAAGAGTAATTTCTCGACAATCTTGACGTTACTGCTGCACAGAGAATACGATCAGGAATCAACAACCATTATTCGAGTTCTAATTCCAATTTATTTACTGACAGAATAAATAGCAAGGAATTAAATAATATATTAACGTTAACGAAAAAAGAGTCACAACGGCATTTAACGGCGATAAACTACGTTAGTACCTGCTGATGTCATTTTAATCAGTCGAAATATTCTTTATAAATACATTGTTTAACAGAAGACAAAATATAGTTTTATTCGAATGAAATAATTCAATAGATTGATATTTCGACTAACGAATACGCATACAGTACCGTAAAAATGCAAACTAAATTTAGCTGGTGTCAATATTTCAAGTATAATAAATTATAATTTTATTTTAAAATTCTTATTGAATTTTTTCTTCTTCTTGTATTATGTCATCGTATGAAACTTTTTCGATTTGCAGGAAGTGAAGTAATACAGGTAGCCCGAGGTGACTTGTAAATTCTTTCGATGTTTCGAACCAGAACAGTTATCGTGCGAGCATACTGTTTCATGAGGACTGAGAGAGAAGCCATTGACTGCTTCCGACAGCTTTTCTCTCTCTGCTCTAGGGCTCAGAGAATGGCTCCATGGATTGCCCTGCAATAAAGAGCAGATAGTCCTCCACCGAAGCGCGAATACTTGGGAATTCATTGTCAATGCGCAATCCTGACGCAAGATCGGAGCTTTTCAGTTTAGAATCGAGAACGGCGCAATTCTCTCTGTTCAATATTACCATTCTTAGCGGCAATAACAACGGCGACTGGATTAGTGCTGCAGTTAACGCGTTTGTTAGGGTCCCAGAGGTCACAAAGTTCTCTGAGTGTAAATACTAGTTACAGAGTACATCGATTCTTGGTATCTGTGTGGTAATACTTAGATTAGTCAAAATACTTAAAGCTTGTGTAATAAAACGTTTTATGAAACTAAGTGTCTTTTAAAAAAATATTCAGATGGATCGAAAGCGTCTTTTAAAATAAAGTAGGTGTAGTCGTCTTTTAAAGTAAAGTAGGCAAAGCGGTGAGGTGCGAGGGGCGCGGGCGTGGGGCGTGGAGCGGTGGTGAGGGACAATGCAAGAGCGACGAAGCGTGGTGGAAACGGGACGGGAGAGAGAAGAGGGGGATCGGAAAAGGCTGCTAGCGAAGTATTGGAGTAGATTTTGATTGATTAGTGATTCCACGCACGTCAACTGCTATGGTCATTAGACCCGTAACTCCAGTACGTGTTTTTTTTCTCCGGCGATGGCAGTGATTTCCTCTACTGGATAGTGAGATGGCTAGCGGGGTTTTCCCTAACCGGGTATCTCCTATCATCGCGGACCGTTGCAGCTGGGAAAACCTCTAAGCTCCCGACCGGTCTGCCGACATGTGGGGTAGTGTAGATCATGTAAGAGTAAATGTGTGTAGTGAGGGCTGCGGATACGACAAGGAAGAGAAAGGAAAGATCGCGCGATGTCCGACGCCCCTTTATGAGGGTACCTGTTTCGGCATTTGCCTGCTGTAGCTGAAATCACAGAAAACTACCGATCAGAGCAGCCTTCTGTTCTCTTCCAGACAGCGACTGAACTCGACCAAGCTAACTAGGCAGTGTAGAAAATCCCACTACCATGGGGACAGGGTGGAGGACCGGGAGGGCGTGTCTCGCCGTGGAAAGGGAGGGTGTGGCCGAGGAGAGGAAGAGGCGGGGGCAGGGGAGGGTGCCTGCGTGGAGCCGTGAAAGCAGGGCCGGGGTCAGGCGGGAGGGCGGGGCGTTGGCCGGGTAGTTCGGCGCGGAAGCCCCGGCGCGCGCGGCCTATTCAGCCGAGAACAAAACCCGCAGGCGCGGCGATTGCGGCCAGCGCTGCCCGTCAGATTAAGGCCCGCACAATGTACACAGGAGCCCCGGGCGCCGGCGAGGCTCAAATTCCGGCCGGCGCAGAATTCCGTCGCGCGAGGGGACTTGGCTGGGGAAGCCTAGGCGCAAAACGCCGCTTCCGATACTTGGCGACCCACACACGCCGAACATTGCCTAAGATAGGGTGCAGGCGCAAACATTATCAACCGACTTATCTGTTTTTGTTTAGTGCATTAAATATTATCACTAATTTCAGGGGAAATATTTTATTATTCCTATATTAATATGCATGCGTGCCGTTAAAACTCCGTAACTGCCAATCAGCACTCAATAAAAGTGTCAAAATCCTGTAATTAAGTTAATTTGAATATAAACAAAACATGCACAACACAGTTTACGTAGTGTTTACGAGTACTTTACATTATGTTACGTACATAACATACACATGTACACACGTAGTTTAAGTACACATGAATCCACAACTCTAATGAAACAATATTTAGTTACTACCTAGATAAATTCACATTTAAAGTTCAATCACTTAAATGGAAGCAAATAACAATAATTAAATATTAGTTAATATTACAATAATTTCCAGTATTATATAGATATCGCACCTAGAGATTAACTTGTCTTCGTAATGAGGTATTTGTGGTTTGGATAAATCGTCACCTTATTTGAGTTTTTATAAAATATTTTAGGTTGTTAAAATGTGAAACATCAATGTTAGTCGCTCCGCATGGCATTAAGACAGTAGTGACGTAGTGATCTCGGACCGAAGGATCGCGGGATCGTGTCCCGCCTTGTGCATGGTTGTATTTGTGTTCGTTCTTTTACTCCGTACCATCACCATATCATGACATATTCACACTTACCATATCGTTAAATGCAATAGCGATCGCTAATGACCTATATGATAATGTGACCTTAAATTTTAAAAATGTTATCTTTTCACGCAATGTATTCTTCAGCGTAGATAAGTCCGACCACACGCACGTCGTAATATCACTCGCTAATGAAACAGCATCAAACATTTAAAAACTTTTAATAAATTAAATGTATAAATGTAAGCACATTACAAATGTGAAAATACATAAACGTTGTATTTACCCATTCTCAAAAGTTTCCAAGCAAAACCTCCGGTGAATCACAAGCCACTCGTTTTTCTATTTTTCAAGATTTATAAATATTATTCTATCTTCCATACGCGTATTTACTTTCACTACCATGTAATGTTTGAATTGCTTTCTCACCTTCTTCTTCTAATATTTGATCTGGAATATGATGAATAACTATCTTTTATTCTAACATTGTTTCCTTTACCCTCTAAGGCACTAGGTGATCATAAGTACACAGTGCAAGGGCTACTAAAATGGTTCTTAGTCGGAATGAATATGATTTCATTGAAGGTATGCCTCAAATGGAATAGATGTAAATATTCCCTACATTAACATTATTTTAAACTTAATCAAAATAATGAATGTCTTCTGCCCCTATATATAGCAATATAATAGCAATAGCAATACCAGCAATATAATTTTAAGTATACTGTCCAGTTAAACAAATCTTACGTCATATAATGGCATTCTAAATCTATGTTGATGAATCTTATTTGCAAAATTTTAAATTATAAATAATAATAAACGCCCTGATGTATCAATGTTTATAAAATATTTTTTCTATAATAGTACAGGTGGAAAATGCTTATATGCAATCATTTTAAAAACAATTTAAGGTTTTTATTCAAGGTGTGTAGAATTGTTCACATGTGTAGAAAGTGCGGTTTAAGCTGACGCATTTAAAAGAAATACTTTTAATAAAATATATTCCTTTATAGCGTTCAAAATAATGTTTCGCGACACGACTGTTGAGAGAGCGGTTGAAGCAACAATCTAGAACAGTGAACTCGGCGCATAGTTTCACCAACATCGACCGCCTAAACATTTTATTAGACATCGTCAAATTGTCTACATACTTCCGATAATTCCGGCCCTTGTTCAGCCTCCTCTGAAAGTAATAGCAGGTAGGGAACTTGCTTTCAGAGTTGCCAGATGCCTGATGAGACAAGAATCCTCATAGAGTCATACAGACAAACTTTTCTCGAACGGACATGCACGAGGTCGAATAAACATCCGTTTAAGAAAGGTGTCCGCTGTAGTGTGTTTCTGACGAAACAAAATTTTTTGCTCCGGGCCTGCACAATGATCCGCTATGAAAAGATATCCACTAGCGATACGCATCCGTTTGGTTTTATTTGATTTATTTAGGAAAAACAATTTGAACTGTATGTGATAGGGGAGGGAATCAACAGTGCATGTTTTCTTGAGTTCCAGAAAACTTTGCCAACATTTGAATTATAAATAGTTGTTAGATGAGTTAATTAGTTTAAAAAATAATAATAAAACTGAAAACAACTCTGATATTATCATCATTTGTAAAAAATTTTCATTTTCGTTCCCGAGTTATAGAAAACGTACCTGCATCGGCAAATGATCTCCAGATTTGATTCACCGCCAGCTCTACCTCCAATACGAGCACCACATATCCGTACCACCACTACAGGTAAACGGAAAGTTCAACAAAACGAGCGCACAGAAAAGCTACATTTATGTGCAGAAGCAAAACAAGGGACCAGCAAACTTGATCCGGACAAAGGACCATCAAACATGACCCGGAACTGACGTACATTACTTACTACTGGCACATACAGTTTTTTAAAATTATTCACTATAAACGTAAATTAATGCATTATCTATCATTGTTTTGTTAGAATAACAATTTGTTTTGTTATTTGTGTTATTGTCGGGGGAACAACTTTGCGCTTTAATTTGGACTATTTGACTATCATAGTGCATGGGAAGGAGATTGAAGCGATTGATAATTAGAACATCACAAAAAATATTACTTTGTGTGTTACCATCTGTTATTCTCGGACTCTTAATATACACAAAGTGTTTATATGTCCTTCATGAAATAAATCTATTACAATCGTATAAATAGTTGTTTATAAAAAACCATCTAATATAAAACTAAAGGTACTTCAACAACACATACTTTCTCGCATGATTGATATTATAAATATTGTAATTTGTGCCATACTAAAATCTTAGTTGTAATTTGAAAAAATTCTTATTTAAGCGCATCACCTCTAGTGATTATTTCCATTCATTTGCATTGCTAGGAAGTGTAGTGATTTCTTACTCTTGGAAATGAAACGAGCATGAACATATTTAAAAGCAACAGTATTTACAGAACGTAATACAGAAACGCAACAACAATATCATACAATACTACTTTGATTACAATTGAAGTGGGCTTTATTTATTTTTAGCACTATAATGAATGATTAAAACTTCTTAAAGTATAGACGTGTGTTAGTTCTAATTTAAAATGTATTACCTTCCTTCAATATATTTCCTTTCATAAAAATGTTATCTACATCATACAGTCATCATGACCGAAAACAACGGGATGAATTCGAATAATATTTAAACCTCAGTTTTAATTTTCGAATAGGAATCGCCTGAAACGAAGCGCACGAAATTCGAATTCACAACGTCGAGCACTGAAAATACTTTCTTTACAGTTCTTTGCTGCGTACAAGGATACATATGAACGACAAAAATTGAAGCATTTCTGAAAAAAATAGTTTAAAATGGTTTTAAAGTGTCTACATTAACGAAAATTGTGCAAAAAATATTCATATTTTCGAAATATTGAACTTGATCTCTTTTGAAATGTTGTTTTTGATAAATGCATTTCATTAAGCAAACATTGTATATTCAAAATTGTAGTAAGACCCCGAACAAATTATGAATTAATGCAATTTTCGTAAATGCAGAGTTTTCAAAGACCTGTACCATTCTCTTAAACGTCCTTCAAAATATCAAACAATAAAATTTCTTCAAAAAGTTGATGTATTTTTTTAAATTAAAATATCTCAGGGCTTTATGTTAAGTACCTTCAAAATTTAAAATATCGATTTCAAGTTCGAGAGGCAGCGAAATTAGTCATATCAACAGGAAAAACATATTTTGGAGAAAATCGGCTTAACGGTTTAATAGGAAGCGTTTTTCGCAGAATGATAGACAGACGTTTTGATGTCATTCGATTTTTCGGTTTCAAAGACCCACAAAACAAAGATTCTGGCTACACTACGTGAGAAACAATACTTTTTCTAAATTTAAAATCTGTAATTATTCTTATTTTTGTTTTCCCCGCAACATTACATAACTTTTTCTTTTAAAAAAGTATCTTCCTAAGTGCTAAAAACTCAATGTTTGATTGTTTGTTCGAATTCTATGCGCTGCCGTTACGTTCATCTGATTGCCAAAAATCTTTGTCAACGTATTGATAAAAATTATATAGGCATAGTAAAATGGGAATGTGCGTATGCGTGTCACACATAGACGCGCGTTGATAAAGATTTTGTTTTTATGTTTACTCAAGCGCTCCTGAACAAAAAGACTGTGCAACCCGCCGCACTCTCAAGTATTAAGCGCATCTTGGTTGCATATCCTGCCCCTGCAATTGTGATATATGGACCGCAATTATTACTTGAACGTTATCTCTGACAATCTGGCTATCCAATTTCTCCATGACGGGGTCGTTGCGAATCTATGCCAAAACTTGAGAGAAAACGTTTTAAATATAGAAGACTTGCCAAAAATATATCTCCTTCCCGCAACGTCGAGGAAAATTGTCAGCCTTCTAATTCCGGAATTCCGGCCTATCGGCCAACCCCGCCAGGCACCGAACTCGCGGACATTCCCTCAGCAAGCGCGAGCCACATGCCCGCTCGCCCCCACTCGGGGTGAACCTGCAATAGCGACTCCAACGCGCCCCGCGGGACACGCGGGTATTAGCGGGAGAAGCCCCGCGCGGGGGGTGGAGGGGGGGCGAGGGAAAGGAGGGGCAGCTCCACCGTGTGCCCGCTGCAGCTGTAATGACTAAACAAGAAGCAAGTCGTATAGCGTCGAGGCGAGGGCCCGTGTAATTTCGCCTCTCGCTGCTTTAAACTCGGGCCGCCAGAGGCGGGGCGGTCGCTGGGGACTTCCGGGCCAGAGACGGCGGCGGTTGCGGCGGTGGGGGGCCAAGTCTTTTGTCTTGCAAACTGATTAGCCTACATTAAGCTTTGCAGGTCTAATTTACCTTTATTTGCATGCTACCGCGCCTTTAATACACCTTCGCAGCTCCTGAAAGATATTCGATACCCGCTGGTAAATCATTTGTCCCGAGGAGGAGAGGCGCTTGAAATTCAGGAGGCGGTGTGG
>BOPP01000198.1:1834164-1851534 GCA_017312745.1 Gryllus bimaculatus
GCCAGAGGCGGGGCGGAGTCGAGGGAAGCCGAGGAGGAAAGTGGTGCGGGAAGAGAGTTTAGTGTGGCGACCTCACCGCGTCGGAGGTGCGGCTGGGAGTTCAGGAAAGTGTTGACGAGCCAAAATGCTTACAAGTTAAGTGTTGAGATGCTTTGCTCACAAGATTTCTGTGAAGAGCTTGCGCTCGTATTATTGAAGACGTGTGCAATTGAAGTCTATTTGAATTACTGAACTTGCAGCAATAATTTGGTGAGAAAATTGCAAGAGTTTTATGTAAATGTTCAACCACATTATTTTATATCTTTCCTGAGGTTGTTTTACGTGAAATCTCTGAGGATGTGTCAGAAAAGGTGATATTATCTAGTTTAAATGTCGGAGGTCGGAGGTCACAATTTCTTATATAAGTGATATTTTAAATACCTTGGAGTGTTTGTAATATATTTTTGAAAACAAACATCGTTTATGGTAAACACATCAACAAAAGTAGACGTTACGTAGAGTGGGGAAACATTTTCACAAAAAGGCACAAAAAGGGAGCAAGTTTAGTAAACACTGCCACACATGTAAATAATACAATACTAGAAGAAAATGTATTGTAATAGTCTTGCAAAGTATTCAAAAACAAATATCACACGTATCCGCCTGAATTTCAACTCCTAGATGAAAAGCCAGCGTCCAGAGCACTTCTTCACAAAGCTCCAGAACAAAAGCAATCCTAAACGAAATCAAGGGAGTATCTTACCAAATCTCCCAGAAGCGCCTTATGTGAATTACCATAGAATTATCTCCCCTAATTGTCATCACTGAGTCGTTACTTTCATACAAAGCTCCAATTTTAATTAGGTGACTTTTGTGAATAAGTTCAGCGGAAATTTCGTTCAGCACAATAGAACATCTTCTAATAATGATAATACGCCTAAATTATAAGACATCGGCTAGCATTTGAATCATGAGTGTATGTGCCCCGAGTTATCATATCCTCTAATCTTCGTATCATTAACATACAATACCAGTATTTGAACATCCTGTAGCATTTGTTTCATGAGTATGGGTCTATAAAAATAGGACACCCCCTAATATTTGTGTCATGAAAAAGGCATCCACATTAATCACACGTTTTCTAGAAAACAAATCACGAATACACATCCACGCTAGAATTGGGACGCGCTAGAACTTCTACCACGAATACTTGTCATCCGCATTAAAACAACCTGCTGCCTTTGTACCACGTGAGTGAGCGGCGTCAAGGGCTCTCGGGAGCACCAATTGACAAGCGCGCGTAACGACAGGGCGGCGACAGACTTCCTGCGCCGTCGAGCCGCTCTCCCGAGTTTGGATCTCGCCGGTTGCACCGTTAGAAACCATATCTGTGCGCATAGGACATGATTAATTAGGGTAGTTCTGTCGTATTTACAAAGCGCCCAGTAATTTTGGAGAATTTGCCTCCTAATTGAGGGTTAGAAAATCTAGTTAGAGCGTTGGCCACTCGGCGCCGACATCGCTCGCATCGTCTCACCACCGCCCGATGCAGAAGAGAACTACAGACGTCAGTGGAAGGGATGTCAACGATATACTTTCCACCGCTATCCTTTATATTTAGAAAAAAAATTAAGTATTATTTGATATTTCCATAACTAAACTTTATTACGTGACTTGCATCACATAGCAAATATACCGTACACTGCATATTCAATAAACATTCACTTCTAAAAACAATACAAAAACAGAGTATCGAAAACGAGAGAAGCAAACATCGATTAAATTCATAAAAGAGTATCACAACGTTTTTATTCTGAGAATACGATAAATGAGAATAAAAGTAATTTCGAACTCTAACGGGAAAGCGTGCCAAACATAAAATTCACATAGTGTCACATCTTTTTGGTTTAAATTCGTTCGATTATAGTTGCCCGCCAATATGGTGTTGTATAATAGACAAATAGCACACCATGGCGCTACAGCCTATGTTGATAGCTGCGACAGTAAAGGAAGCCTACGTTATCACGAAAATGTGAAGAAAGGATTGAATTTGTTTGATGTATTTATTCTTAGAGTGTTGTGAATAATTCCATAATGAATTTCATGTTCAGCTGTTCTGATCGGCTATTTTCAGCGTTTTCCGAATATTTTTCATACAGATGCTGAAGTATCCCGACAGAAGGAAGCATGGTGACTCTTCCTCTCTCGTTCATGTTCACAACTCGATTGCTATGCCTGGGGGGGGGTCAACACATACTTTTTCACTCAATCGGTGAAGATGCATGCAACAATTTAGTGGTACCAACAATAACAACAATAATGTGTTTAAATATGTCAAGTTTTGAAAGCATGTACTGGATATTCATTGAACTATATTTAAATATTTTGTTTATAAACTCCAATAAATATAAAATTTAGAGTGTATGTCACGTATCCCCTCACTAAACCAGTTAACTTACCCCCGAGATTCCTGTTTTGATTCTGTTCGTAAGATTAGAGACATTTTTGTTCATAAAGATATAATGCCCAGTATTTTCAAAAATTTCAAAACTAAAATTATATTCTGAAAAAGATATTAAGAGAACGTATGACAGAAAAATGTCGAATTGCAAACGTTTTAAAATCCTATAATTCTCCTTCAGTTAGTAAAATGCTCTATTCTCTTAGCGAGTGTAATACATACCTCATAGTTTTAGTAGAACGTATTCCCCAGTTCTCCGAAACATTTCCTCTTAGAATAAGCACGTAAGAGTTTCACACGGGAATAGACTATCAAGTGATACTGCTGCCTTTACAGCCGCGTTGCAAGCACAGCCTGCCTCCTGTCACTCCTCCACTCACAGGTTCACGCGACCTCGCTCCGGCGCAGCCTCCTTCGTTAATTCGCCCGCCGAAGCACAGCGCTCGGGGGCGAACACTCGCCAAGTTGGAAGTGCGACGTCTAGTTCTTTGGCCACCGCCATCATAAGCACCGTCGCCACCACCGCTGCCATTGCCATCCACCACAGGCGTCTCCACTCTCAGAGCCATTGCCATCCACCATCGGACAGACTGCCCCTGTCATCTCCGCCGCCTTCACCATACCCCACTGTTGCTGTCACCTCCACTCAACCTCCACCGCCACTTCGATACCTCCACCCAGCCTCCGCCACGGCTGCTGGCGGCCGGGGCGACGTGCAGGCGTGGAGGCGTGGAGGCGTGGAGGGGCAGAGCGGAGCAGCAGCGCGACGGAGAGGCAAGGCGGTCACGGAGGCTGCTGCTCGCGGGCAGCCACGTCGACTGGCGAGGCGATAGCGTTGACAGAGTATCAGGAGTGAGCGTGTTAGCAGTGGTGAGCGGGAGGGCAGAGGGATAATGGAAATGGTGGGGGTGATACACGAAACGACAGGGGAGCGGCGGTGATGGCGAATCGTCTGTGAAGGTGACGACGTGGCGAGATGGAAACGTGGATAGTAGAACGATGGAACGTTGCAGAAAAATAGTGGAGAGACAGTGAAGTGGTAGATAGTGGTGCGGTGGAAAACTGACAGCGACGTTCAGTTCGGGAGGTGGGGTGGAAAAATTGGCAATGAAGGAGACAGAGGGACGGTGGGGAACTGACAATGAAGGTGACAATGGTAGAGAGTAGAACTAACGATGGTGGTGACAGTGAGACGGGGGGATATGACAATGAAGGTAACAGAATGACAGCGGGGAACTAGCAATGAAGGTGACAGTGGGACTGTGGAAAAGTAGCACAGAAGGTTACAGTGGGACGGCAGGAAACTGGCAAAGAAGGTGACAGTGTGAAAGTAGAAAATTGACAAAGAAGGTGACAGTGTGAATGTAGGAAACTGACAAAGAAGGTGACAGAGTGAAGGAAAGAAACTGACAAAGAAGGTGAGAGTGTGGAGGTAGGAAACTAACAAAGAAGGTGACAGAAAGAAGGTAAGAAACTGACAAAGAATGTGACAGATGGGGAACTGCCTGTGGGCCGTCGGAAGGCGGTGGTGGAGAAACGGTCTCAGAATGGCGGCGGAGACAAAAGACGCTGAAGTGAGCAGGAGGAAAGTCGTGGGGCAAAGTGTAACGAAAGGCGACGGGGCGAGGGGCGTGGCAGCTGGCACATGCGCCTCTCGCCGAAGGGTGGGGGGCAGAGGGGGGAGCGAGTGAGCGCAGCTAATGCGAACACGAAATACCCATCCCGACGCAATCTTCGTTATTAATGCCTGCGTTACAATGCCGCAGAACGTCCTGCTTCGCGCGCCGCCTCGCGCTGCCCAGGGCGAAGACGCCGCTTCGATGGAAGGGGCGATGCGAAGGTGGTGGCCAAAGACGACTAGTCAAGTGAGGTTGTAGTCGTGACCAAAATACTCAGAGTAATGTAAAAACTGAAATGGTGGGAAATGGCAATCATGGCAAGTCACAGTTATTAAAATGCCTTACGTTTATTATTATTATTATTATTATTATTATTATTATTATTATTATTATTATTATTATTATTATTAGCCAATCGGACATATCTGACCACCCTACACATTTTCTTCCGAGCTCCAGTCATATTCTATCACGGAGCCAGATTAACAGGCGTCATTATAAGGACCTGCTTTTCGACTGTACCCCTTGGCAAGACAACGCTGTTAAGGCTTGAAGTATGAGGTGATATGGTGATTTTGATAGGTTGTTACAGTCTTTTGGAACCTTTCGTCCGGTATGACCGAGGAAAATCACGTAAACCCCGGTGATGAGGGCCGGCCCGAGAATCGAACTCGGGCCTCCCGACTGTGAAATCAGCGCGTTACGCACTGACCCACTTCGCTCGCTCCTTCTGCCTCTTCTTCTTATTCTTAATAATAATAATAATAATAATAATAATAATAATAATAATAATAATAATAATAATAATAATTTTAAAGTTTCCATCTCCCTTATGTTAACGCCAGTTACTCTTCTAACACTATAATGTCCTCAAATCCCCAATTACAGTCAACACCTACTGACCAGCGTTTCTCTCTCTAAATGAACATCTCTGGCAGCTGTAACACCGTCTGAGTGTTCCACGACTGCGGTCGCTGATTTGTTCAAAAGATCCTCTTTCACTATTATCTGGCGTACATTAATTAATTTAGTACGCCGTTTATCAGCGAAAACACAGTATTCTGCGTTTGTAAGCCACGTCGCTGCGACAGACAAAGGCATAGGGCAAAAACTACAGACGTCCCACTAGTCACCGCAATCCTCCTATTGTAACTAAATGTTCATATCTATATTTTGATCAAGGTATTTCTGATTTTGTGACAGTTTCACGTACAACATACATATAGCACAATACATATCTGTATAATACAGTAACAAGATACAACACACGTTAACTAAAAACGAGATAGTGACATTTAAAGATATCCGGAGGCATGGTGGGGCGAATCGTGCTGCAGTCCCAAGATCTTAATATCTCATTTTCATGATCATTATACATATCCTTACGACCGGAGCTACCACCACCGGACACAAACGTAAAGAAATAAACTAATGAGAAAAACGGAGCGTTGAGGCAACGCAGAAGAGAAACGAGCCTCACAGCAGAAGACGGGGAGACGGAGAGGCGGCGCCGTCTGCGCCGACGACATTCCGTCGCGCCTACGCCGTTGGCGTCGTCGACGGCGTCGGCGTCGTCCACCTCCTCCTCCTCCTCCTCCTCCTCCAGCACCTCGGGGGTTGGGGCGGCTCCTGCTGCTGCTGCCGGCGTCGCGATGCAGGTTAACAGCAGGGAGTAAACATTTTTACTGTCGCATTAAAGCACAGAGCCTCGTCAGCTCGCTTTAGTGCTGCGCGCAGAGCGACGGTAGCAGCGACGCACGCTGGTCCGAGACGGCGCGAGACGGGCGCAAACGCGGGAGAAGAATGTAACATGGCAAAACTCAAAATCCGTCATCGGTAACCGACGCTGATAAACTGGTACGTATGTATGGCTCCAACAGAATTATAAAGTAAAAGTTCTTGCATTCGAAGCGAGCGTGGTAAAGGTGAAGAGACTATGTGCAGATCATGAGTGTAAATGATAAACTTTAAAATTACAGAGAGTGGTGCGAAGTAAATGATATTTAAAAATATGTAATGGGAAGAGACAATGCAATTTGAAAATAGACCGGAGCTAAGAGTTGTAAGTTTGACTTCCCTCCTGGGCATGAGTATCTTGCCCCAGGAACATCTGAACATTCAGTCTCTCTCAGCCAAATCCTCAAGGAGTATTTTGGTTTGAAATGTCATGGATTGTCGCGGAAAACATTACAGTTAGGTGTGTTTTCATTGCTTTGATTTCCTGTGTCAATTAGTTTCCTTTGAACAGAATCCATGTACACATCTCACACTACAACTCTTCCTCAGTATCAATGCCTCAAAGTTGATTATATACTTTGAATCATATTGGGTGGTTTTCTGATTTTTGTAGGTGTAAAACAAAAGAATCGTAATAAATGAATGTTCGACCTCTATTACGTACACCATTTCATTACGTAACAAAGTGGCATTTAACCCTCAAAAATGTTTAATGAGGATGATGACATGAATTCGTATATAATATATAAAGATGTCCAAAAATGTATAAACTCTTTGAGGTGAATATATTTGGAACGGGGAGATGTACGGCTGTAATTTGTGCTTGCTATTTCAGTTGAATGTTTTGTTACAAGTTCGTATTGTGATGTGTTTACAATGACCCCCACCCCATTAGCAGCTAAACATTGTTCATGCCGCTAAACTACTGACCGTCTGTATATACATATATTTTTTGGACCTCTCTTTTTATATAGTATAATATAATTTCAGTTGTACTTAATGTAGAAGAAAAGGTATAGAAAATGTAATAAACTCTCAGATAATTGGGTCTAAATAACGGTTTGTTGTTCAAGTGGGGAGGAAATAGATTAACAAGTAGGTTGAAAAGTTTTGATAATTGACAACTTCAATCAAATCAAAATCAATATATTGTGGAAATCAGGCTGAGAGATAGTTAACTGCAAGATGTACAGATGAAATGGTACTCAGTTATTTATCTATTTATAGCTTACAATGGGTTTGCAGACTTCATCCTTATACTTTATCTATCCAACGTTTATTGATTTTCATTTGTTTAATTACACTTGGGTCAACCATAAAAAGCCATCAGACAAATAAAAAAACATTTTCCATCAATTTATTGATTTGTTATGTAGTGATTCCTGGCGCGTCAACTGGGAAGGTCGGCTCCCTTAAGTGTAGTGCGCGCGTTTCTCGTGAGGTGGCCGTGGTATTTCCCCTCCGGATGGCGAGACCCGGCGTCGATGTACTCGTCGACTAGCGGGAGCTTCCCTCGAAGATTTCTTCGACCGCAACGGCGTTCGACTTCGCTCATCCGGCCCACAGTGTGCCGCGGCTCCTTGAGGCGTCGCGGGGCGTCGCGGCGCCGGTGCGGGCGACGGCGATGGAGGCCTACTGCTGATTGATTCCGCGTTTAACGCGCGCGGATTTAACGGCCGCGCCCAGGGGATTATGAGTAGTGTGTCTAAAGCGGCGCGGCGCGGCGTTCGGGATGGGCGCCGCGTGAGCAGCGAAGCGTCTCGACGCCCCCCCCCCCCCACGACGTCACGCACGCACCCTGGCGGCGGAGCGGAATACGAGGGGGCGTTTTACGAAGGACGGAGGACGGAACGGCGCGTTAAAAAGACAAGTGCGGGAGTGTGTTGAGACGATATGCCGTGTGTGCTTTGGTTCTGAATGCGGGTGTCGTACTGCGGGACATCCTTCGAAAGACGCACGCTTAACTTTGTGGCACGTCGCGTTTTACAAGTGAGCTGCTATTCGCTGCGAGAGCAAACTCCCTTCCAGGCCATCTTAAACTTGTTATTGCTCTGGATGATGGATAACTCAACAGCAGTATTGTATAAACAAACCAGAGCAATAAATGACGAACGAAACTTTTGTAAAGAAGAAAAGGCGTCCAACTGAATGACATTGCTCCATTTACTATGAATCTGAAGTAAGTTAAATGCCAGTTTTTATGCACGTCACCAAAAATTTAAAAAGTTATATTTCATAATAAGAATTGAAATAGCATGAAAACTAGGGTTTATTGTTGATGTATACATGTCAGGTGTTACACTAATAGAAAAGTGAGTGAGAGACAAAACAAAAACGAACAAGAAATAAAATACTCTCGAATAATATTGAAATTAATTAAATATTTTAACAAAACAGTTTTCACGAATACTGCAATAACATAGTATCGTTAGTTTTCACGAGAATCAATACAAACTAGAGCTGTTGCAAAGTCAGTAACATTGTATTTATAAACACAGTAATAAGGTATATCACAATCCAAATTTGAATTTTCAGTTAATGAGGATATCATTATACAGAGTTACAGAAATTAATTTTCAACATAAAAATTAAAGTCTTGAAATTAAAACTCTTCACAGGTACATCACAGGACAAGTGAATTGTTAAAAGATCTCAAAAAATAGTATTTATAACAAAAATGTAGTTTCCAAATACTTTACCAACGGGTGGGGATCAGGCACCGGGATCTAAACCTTAATTTTTCGTTGTATTAAAATATTATATAATCTTGCTTACTTCAATTGAATCATCAATTTCGTGCAATCTTCAATCAATCATCAACGTGCTTCCTTAGTCAAAAAAATTTCCGCTTTGAAATAGAAAAATTCAATCGAAAAGGAACAAAAAAATCCATTTATATTTGCCTTTAAAACAAATGACAAAAATAATTACATTTTTGGCAATTAAAACTTATTTATCTTAAAAAATGTAACTTCATAACATAGCAATGCATTATTTTCTAGACTTGAAATTCTAGGAATATTTACACAATGTTTTTTAAAGTTTGTTTTGTAATAATTGATCCCGATTTTCCTTACTTACAGCTTACTAAATATCCTGTAATCATTCTCATTTTAATAACACTTCTATATATTGCAATATATAATAAACTAAAAACCGCCGCAACAAAAACAATGGTGTTGAGCTTCCTAAAAATGTTGAAAGCTATAAAAACCTCTCTTCGGTATCCTTAGAGCCTCTACATTGTAATGCTAAGGCCAATCTACAAATGTGTAAATGCTACTTTAGATTAAACCTCCGGTGCAAAGCTAAAAAATGCAGTGCCGAAAATAAGGATTGTGATAGAAACGTACGTTAGAAATCATTCACTTTTGAATATTATTACACAGCCAGGGAAATACCTCGAAAATAATGCACTTGCACAAGTTTATTTTAATTTTTTTAAGTTCATTTTTTTCGGATGAAATGCAAAGTAACTCCCTCTTTTTCTTCTAGAAATAAATGTAGCTCACTATCTGAGAACTACAAATGTTGTTTTCTTGAGGTCAGTGGGGAACATGGCTATAGTAATAGAAATAGTAATCGTTTTCCATAACCTCGCGCAGTAAGTTCATTCCTTCAGGAAGCGTAAGATTAAGGATAATAACCAAAATCTGAAGCAGATTTGCCTTTGCAAATAGTTTATATTACTCGGAAGAGAACATATTCGTATTTATTTCAACCTATTTAGCTTGTTTTCACCTGCATCAAAAATTCCACTCTATATATGATTTAGGGTAGATATTCCAAACGTCAAGAAACGTTTACAGATTGCATTTCTCCCCCGTAAATTCTTACACATAGCTTTTATCTGTTTTATAACGTTAAATTAATAAAATGAAAAGTTCTGAAATGAAATGCTCTTCCTCCTCAACCGAAACACCTTGGCGACAAAAAGTGTTACCGCATTTAATACTGCATGCATTGCGAGCCCGCCGTGACCGACACCCGCGTCCCGAACGCCCCCCTCTGAAGTCCTCCGTCGGCCGCAGAATAGAAAAATGCGGCGCCTCCTCTCCGAGGAGCGACTGGCGCGCGCAGATCTCAATTTCGATAGCGCGGCTGCGGCGCGGACGGCTGCTCGCCCGAGAGGGGGCCTTGGGCTCGCTCCACTGCCCGGCGGCCGCCAGCGCGGGGCACGAGCGTGAGGTTTCTCTGAGGATCCATTGATCGATCAGTGATTGCGGGCGCGTCGACTGCGCGGAGCTGGAATGGCCCATCTCGCCACGGTTAATGTAAGGAACACTTTATCGGAAACTATTGAATTCACAGATGTGGAATTTTATGAGAGTGTACGTTCGTTATTTATAAGTATTTTAACGAAGTCGTTTTAAAAATATTACTAGTTTTTTAAATATAATTGTTTGCCCATTGTATTCGGTTTAGATTTTAAAAATACTCATATTTAAGGAATATTGTCTATTGTAAATCCGTCCCGGTAAAGTATATAAACTGGTGTGCTGTGTATTCTGTTAAAATTTGAGCATCCTTCTATAAGTAGTTTTGAGAAAATGTTTCCTAATGATGAAAATGTTAAATTTACGGGAAATGGCTCCTAAAGTTTTCAGTGCACTCCTGGTCTATATGCTGCACAAACACAAACCCCGATATTTTGACGAAAATATTAACTATTTCTCACAACGAAAACAGACAAGAAACGGTCAATGTGACCCATGATGTGTGAAAACGGCCACACATCCTTCGACGCTACATGAACTTGAAAATTTTTAAAAAAAATTAGAGAAGACATTTTCAGGTGAAAGGAGGCTTATTTAACACACAAAACTATAAATTAACTAATGATTCAAAAATGTAAAAAAACTATATTTTCATCATTTTTGCCCTCGTTGGCTCCTCTTAACGCATTAGGCCCGTGAAGGCCCCGCCTATGGTGAGAGCCGCCTATCGCAGCAGGGGCGGTGCTCTTCCCCACTGGGTAGTGAGATCCTGCACCGACCTGCAAGTCGGCTGCCAGTGTTTTCTCCAACCAGACAGTGACTGCATTCGACCTAGTTATCAAGTCAGTGTCGAAAATCCTGCCTCCGTCGGGACTCGAACCCGACACTTAATGCCTTGAGCCACCTAAGCAGGCTTTCTTATATACTGATTAACTAGGTGTTAAGTTGTCTCGGTTTGTAACTTCATATTTCCCTCCCATAATTCCCGTTCATAATTCCCTCTTCTGACTTCCTCCACCAGAGGATACGTAGTACCAAACATAAATATCACCGTGGTTACGAGGGAAATATGCAAACAGTTGAATGATACTACATGTTCTCTTATGAAGGGAGTTATGAGATGGAATTTTGAAAGGAATTTATGGGAAGGAAGAAGACTTCGTATCTTTGGGATATTTCAGTTATACTCCGGCTGATATTTATTAACAAAATAGAATCAAGATCTTCCATACCATATATATTTAAACTTAGTATTTCATTATTTCGTAGAGCTCCCTATATCCCCCAAACAGTTACAACTTTATCAAAAATGTTAATTTTGTTTGGTGCGTCTTTTACACAGTTCAGTACTTGCTCTCTTGTAAATGAACCCACGAAATACGCTAATGAAACCGCGGATTTGTTGAGTTCATATCCTATCGACTGTTTTTTTCTAAAAGTTTGCAAACAGTTGTATGTCGTAATATCAAACAGCTTTTCAATGAGAAGCATTTTCTTCAATATAGAACATTTCGTGAACAATGTACTTCTTTTGCAATGTAATCAATTTCCCCAACTGCAAAAAGTTATTTAACCCATATAGTACACACGTAATACGTATTTTTTAGTAAAAGGCATCATCAATAACGTATTCAAATGAAATCAACAAACCAAATCTTGAAAAAATTCCAGTAACAGTCTCATTAACATTATAGTTTTACATCTGTAACAACAAATATTCATATTCCTTTTTACAAACGTCCGTACTTTTTCCGGGAAGCAAACGTCCATATCCTGTCTTTTGCTTTTGCTCCGTCTCTTCTGGAATATTTTCTTTTTTCTCCATTTCCGCCATCATTTTGTCGCGGTCGCAAACAAACGAGTACAAATAAGTATAAATGAATAATTCAAACGAGTTAAAAATAATAACTTGTTTGTAACTTGAGCGTTCAGTAGTTCTAATGACCTTTATAACGCTATTGGTGCATAAATAACTATTTCTTAAAAGTGACGGAACAAAATAAATAAAGCATTTAACTCACAAGAACCCATAAGAACAGAACTTGCGCGATGCCAATCTATTTTGTTGATTATTAAATTGATTAACATTCTTATTATATATATATATAATTATTCAATTAGCCCATGATGTCTATCTCCCCCGCTAATAAATTCATAGAATACATCAAAATTCTCATTTAACAGAAAGAATGTACTTCCTTCCAGCCAAGAACACATTGCATCCTCAGCACCAAGTGTCCAGGCATTGTAGTGGAGCAGCGAGCCACGCCGTTGAAGGAGCCGACATGAAAAAATCTCAAGACGGAGGCGGTCGTCAAGTGGAAGAAAAGAGCGAGATGAGTGAGATTAAAGAGGCTGCCACCAGAGGTCGGGCGACGCCGTCAAGATCCCATCTGCTGTGGACGGTGACGCTCGCGGGCGTCGCCACATTCAACCAACGCCCTTCCTTCCCTTTTAAATAAAGGGATCATGTCCACACTTCACAACTAGATGTAAAGTTCAAATCCATTAGCAGTCCATTTCTAAACGTAGTAATCACATCAATAAACACTTCCCTTCTGGATGTCAGAATTACATTAATCCGCAACACATCTTGTTGTCACGTTCACATCAATACTCTCTCCACATCTGGATGTCAAGATTCTACAACAATGAACCTTTAACTTGTAGTTATTGTCCTCCGGTCATGCAATTTGTGTTTGCAATTGGTTCATTAGGTGCAGACAACTTGAGATGGATTGTGCGAAAACGTATGTACTTACAATAATGAGTTCGTAAACAAAACTTTGGATTTATAAGCTTATATAGATATTTACGTGGATATTGAACAAAAGTTACTTAAGATTTTAGATATAATGGCTCAATTGAAATTTTCAAAAAACGTCGTTTCTTCTGGGTGTTTGATTCAGTGAGTCTTCGAGTTTGTTTGTTTTTTCTCAAATATCGTCACAATTAGCCAAATGTAATATGTACCTCTCTTAAAATTATTTCTGGCTTTTATTTAAAATTTTTAAGGAACTCTAACAACACTCGCACAATGCGTGTTACGTTACACCCGCATTCCCCTTTGCCGCGCGAAATCGTTGCCCTGACTGCTGAATGCGTTGCGAGAACAATTGAAGGTTTGAGCCAACGGTTTCGACAACGCCGTTCCGCGCCGCGAACTCCGCCTCCGCGCTGATACACATGTAGGCTTTCTGCAGCGGGGCGCTCACAAAGGGCCTAATCATCTCTCCGCACGCGGCGAGCGCGTGCAGAGGCGCGGCCGTGCCAAGGGGGCGAGCGAGGGCGTGGGCGGGCGATGCCAACGTGGGCGCACTGACGCCCTGTCTTCGCCACCTATTGATAGACTGATGCTGTTAGAGCTGTCGAAACTAGGTTGTCAAAATAAAGTTACGTTGAACGAAAGAGAGTCCATTATTTCAACTATGAATTATTACTTTATCAAATACCCATCAGGTTTCCACAAAACGTGTTAACATTGCACTCCATAGATTTTTCTATGTATGCATGTGCGGTACGTATTGGTGTTGGTTCATCCATTCTTCCAAGTCGAGTCTTGAAATGTAAGGTTTGAATTTCGAGTATCAATCCCTGAGTTTTAGGGGTCTGTGTGACTGTGATCATTCAAATTCTAATAATTCGAAGAAAACATATCAATTCCGTTTCAGATATACAAAGTGTTTGCTGAGCTCAGGAGCCAGAAACGGTGAGACGAGAGTGTTGGAACAAAATTTCAGTCGGCCGAATCTCTTCTATAAGCCGTTTTGCGACAATAATATTTGCCCCATAAACATTTGCCGAGTGTGATTGGGAAAAATGTCTTAAGTTTACAAACCATGACGATCATAGCTTAGGTGATACGTGGCGTAGGTTGAGAGGAAGCTTGACCAGGAGGTCCAAGGATTCGAATCCCGACGGTGGCAGAATTTGCGACATCAGTTTGTCAGTTAGATCTAATTCACCCGCTGAAGGAGACTTCTAGTGGTTGTCCGCGCTGATCGGTGGTTTTCCCTTGTTTCTTCTATCAAGAGACGGCGATATACTGGAGCAGAACCTTAACAAATGGGCCAGGGATGGCGCACTTTGTTTCCTTCCTTTTCTTTGTCCTATCCCCACCTCTTTCTTACATACAGTGGTCTACAATTCCAAACTTGTAGGGAGACCTGTCGGAGCATAGAGCCTGTGCTCGCTGTGGCAGTGCCCCGCTGATGGGATATACCGAGTTGGGGAAAATCTCCCTAATCCGACGTAGATCGGCGCCGGATCTCGCCAACCAGCTAAAAGCAAGATTACGGCCACTACTAGCGATAAAAATGTTGCACTACCCTTACTGGTCTAATGACCTTAGCAGTTGACGTGCCCGAAATTACTTATCAATAAATCAATCATTGAAGGGAAGAGGTAATGGGTAGCGCTGTTTTTCGTCAAGGCTATTTACTGTTATAGAAGTATGTACAGATCCCCCCGCGTTTGTTCCACAGACTATGTTAGTCCGATAATACAGTGCCTTCTAAAGAGGTCCTTCCTGGTGGCCCATGAGGTACTTAAATATCTTGTGGTACTGCTTTTAAGAGTGTTTAGTTTTTTACGGAATGTACCAACAATTGTGTATTCTTTCAATCAGTTATAATAGAATTGAGTTTCAAAATAAAGACAATCCTAGTGCATGGTCTAAATCGGTCAATATTTCTCTGATTAGTTAATCCATAAAGCATTGTAATACAACGATTGTTCAAATTTTAACTTTTCTTATGAATAATTTTATTCTAAAAGTAAATACTGAAGAATTTCAAATTAACTATTCTTATTTTATTACCATTTTAGCGCGGCACTCTGAAAACACTTTTATGCCAAAAACTGTTATATTCAAATTAATAATAATAACATTAATAATAGTAATAATAATAATAATAAAATTGCAAAGTATTACAGTCTCTTAGTTCGTCTCTTCTTGATCACAAAAAATTACACTAAAAAGTATTGATTAAACAATTTGGTTTAATTATTATCCAATCTGATAAATCAAGTTGTATTGATTCATGTTTTTGTTCAAAGTCAGCGTAGTAATTATCAATATTTCTACACTATGCTTCTGTAAGTGACTTGTAACTAAAACTCGCGCTTTTTATAACTCTATCAGGAAACAACAAAATAAAACGGCTAAAACACTCCCATTCGTCTTGTCAAGCAAAATGGAATGAGATGGAATCGAATTGTGGATTCACCCTCAAAAAAGTATTTTTTGAGAATGTTCTACGAATGTTCTGGAAGAATCCCGAAAAACGTCACTTCCACAACAGAAAATCGAAGACCATCGTTTGAAAACTTCCTCAGTCTAAAGGTGGATCGGAGGAATTCAAGCCAAGTACCGGACGAGTATTCAAAGACGTGCACGTTGGCTGGTTACTGAGTGAAGAATTTATGATTCAAAAACAAATTGATGATTGATGGTTTGGGCTCACTGTGAGTGAACGTGAGAGTGAGAGTGAGAGTGACGGAAGAGCGAGAGCGAGCGTGAAGGCTGCGGGGCGCGCGGGGGAGCAGACTGACCGGAAATTTCAGCGCGAGCGCCCCGGGAGAGCGCGTCTCGGAAGCAATGCTTCACCCCCCTCCCCAGGTCTTCCCCAGGCGGCGGCGGCGCGGAACGTCCAATGCGAGAACACGACTCCCTGGCTCCATCACACGCTATTGAGGCTGCATGCGAAATAAATGTTTGGATTACTTTAATGAAAAGGTAAGCAACAAAGAGTGCCGAGTACAAGTCACATTTTACTCTCCTTATAAGTCAGGTAATTAAAGAGCTGCTTTAGTAAATAGATGTCTAGCTTACTCGTAGCAATCGCTTAACAAAGGTGAGCAGTTCTTATTATAAGAAACACTAGTAGTTCATAAAAGGCTAATTGCCAAATAAATGATGTCTGTTTTTGATAGACCCAGCAATTAATGAAATGAAATAGTTATGATTTGGTCTAAAAAATGTGAACATTTTATAGTGTTATTCCGCCTATTACAATTTTCCTCGTTCTAACTAATTTGTTATACTAAATGCGGCACTACTTTCAAGACAGTTTAAGTTGTGATATACAGGCTCCAAGGAAGAGGCCGCTCGCCACCATCCAGCCAGCCAGCCAGCCAGCCATCCACCAGGGGAAGATCACCGCCCCCTCCCGAGAGAAAAAAACTTACATGACACTTCGGAACCAAAGACCACTGTAGTTGACGCGGAATCACTTACAAACAACCAACCAGCAAATACGAGTTATATAGAACGTATTTGCATCGCAGGACCTCTATTAAGACAGGCCTTCACAAAATAACATTGCATTCAAACGCGCATCGACCAGAAGCAGATAACCGGTACTCCATTGCCATCTCGTTCGCCAAGCCACGCTAGTTCTCTTGGCGCTTCTGATACCATTACACTGTTAATTGCTGCCACGAGAGATGGTCACAAGGGCACAGAAAGGCCGCCATGACCATCACCACACCGCTTGTCCATTAAGAAGGGGACATGCCGTCCGTTGACTGGACTGCTGTCTCCGCAATCTGCCATTTGCTAGTTACTTATTTGCTTGTAGTTAGGAACGTTGACCACAAGTTCTGCAGTTGCACGAAAGAGTGACCCGTTTCCAATGAATATTACAAAGTAATCTAACTGCACAAGGCCTATTTAATTCATTTTTTGCTCCCATTTTACCAAGGCTTTTTTTAATACTGCTACTGATTAAATTCATGCGTGCATTCAATGTAACTGTAAGATTTGTAAATGAGCAGTAACCGTTTCTACCCTTATCTGTTAAAATATCTACCCTCATCTGAATAAGGCAGGTAAAATTAATTTAACGCCTACCCGTCTTGATAAAACGCAATTGGTATTAGAACATTTTGCAATATTAGAGAATTTTAAAGGTATTCTAAACAATAATTTACTTTACTGAATACATCTTGGGAAATAACATTTAGAATTTCAATATTATTATCTCGTTATTGTTATTAATTCTAGTTATAATCATCATTGATCCTCAATTATTATTTCAGTGCTCTATTTACTGACAGAATATAATGTATCTTGTACAAGCACTTTTGTCGAGTTGAAAATTGAACAACTGAAGATAAAATATGTAGTCAATCGCAGCGTAATCTATCAATTACTTTGAAGATTTTCTTTTCAGTTCTACATGTTTTCTAATGTCTTCTGATACGTTGCCGCTTCACTTTGTTTGTGAACCCGTTTTGTTCCTCTCTTTCTCCTTTCCACATCTTCCCCTAGACGACTATTTTCCCTACGATCCACGACCTCCCCTTCCTCCGCCTGAACGTTAGCCAGTCTGTTCCGCCTCCCTTCACAAGCCCC
>BOPP01000198.1:1851849-1871041 GCA_017312745.1 Gryllus bimaculatus
ATTTCCAGACACTACCGCTCCCCGCCGCTCCGCCTTCCGACTCGTCGCTCTGTCCGGTCTCACCTCTCTCCCGCCACTCTTCGTCACGCTCTAGCGATCTCAACCCCGCCCCTTTTGCAGGAACATATCCATGCCAATCTCTGCCTACCTATCACTCTCTCCCACCGTTATCATCTCCTCCTCGCCATTCAAATACGCCCTACCGGTCTCCACCGTCTCCCCCAGCTGTCGTCCATCGCAGCCCCTTCTCTTTCTGTACAACTCCATCGCCCTCACCTCTCCCTATAACTATCGCCCCTCCACTGTCAGTCTCCACCCTCCTCTCTCAATTCTGCACCACCTCTTTCCAACCATGCTGCCGATCTCCGTACTGACCTCTGCCCAGCGTCTCGTGGCATAGCTCTGAACTCTCTCCGCCCCTCTCGTTCCCCACCCACCACCTTCAATCCCACCCCATCGCCCTTGGACTCGCTCCACCGCTGTCAGTGGTGATCTAATGTTCTCCCCCTTACTCTGAACCGGCTTCTCATCCCTTCCCCTCCTACCTCTACACCCACGGCGCGGTGTACCACGTGATGTGGTGCACCTGCCCACGCCTGCTCCTTTATTAATCCGTGTCTCATTCTCTTTATCGCCCTTCCTTTTCCCTTTCACATCCGTTCCACATGTAGATATACAGATAGTATTTTGAAATAATTTTATTCATTTATTTATTTCACATTTGTTACAAAACAACTATATGTTACCCCTAATTCTAAAACATTATATAATAATAAAATAATTAAAACTTATTTTGTACAAACTGAAATATAGATACAACGCCACCCTGACTGATGAAATGATCATAGCGTTTACAAACAAAAATAATAATATATAAAAGTTTTGTTTAGTCTATAATAGTACACAAAACTTCCCGGATTTGGCATTTCTGGGTATGCTTCTCATCTGAGGTTGGGGGAGCTTATATGAATTCTTTAATAGCATACCGCCATTTTTATATGGGTCGTAAATTTAAGTAGTAAATACAGACTCATTTTAAGATTGTCTTCATAGATATAAAAAATAGTAAAATTAAAAGTGTTATGTTGAGAAAAATCGACCCACATATAGCATTTTTTTCAGTGTCTCTTAATGGAATATTGTTGAAGAAATTTGTTCCCTAACATTTATTCAGTGCCATATCAAGTGATGTCAGAGGCAAAAAACTTTTACAAAATATGATCAGATTCATATGATATGATTACATTTATTACAACTCATTTAATTTGGCAACATTCTAGTTGTCACAATAATACCATTTTAGAATCATCTGATTTCCAAGTACTGCAATTGGATTTTGGTTGCATATCATAAACACGTAGCTACATTAAAATCAACCTGTATGACATTGATTCTTGTATGACATTTTACTATTCATATAGATGTACCATAAATGCAAAATGCATAATATGAGTTCGTTGAAATTTTTTGAAAGTAAATAATTTTAGTCACTTCTGATTTGCAATATTACCTCTTAAAAACATATGTTCTCATTTATTGCATTAAGTGTTTCTATTTCCTCTTCATTCTTACTTCTATGTGACAATAAACTGAATACTTCAAATCTATCCCTACTAAAAGCTAGTGTATAGACGATTAACAAGAAAAAATATGCGACTCTCAAGATATTTAATAAAAGAAGTGTTTCCTGAAGCTAGATGAGCTGAAACAGTTGGTAGGAGAGTGAATATTATAGACTGCTTAAGGAATTTGAGGTTGGAGGTGCAGAAGAAACACTTGATGCCAAAGACGGAGTGATAATGGGGAATTTACTAACGACATCCAACACGGAAATCAGAGATAGTGACGTATGAAAAAGATAAACGTGGGAAACTCAGAGAGAGGAGGGAGAGACTACAAAGAGATGAATCTTAACTGGTGCGGTGATGTGTAACACACCTTGCGTTATATTGACATTTTGATTCCATGAGGGATTTTTTGATTTTAATTAGGAAATTTCTTCAAATAGTTTGACATCTATTTAATGACATTCCTATCCGTTTGCCAGTTAGTCTAGAACAAATATTTCAAACTAAGATACTGATATCTTAAAATAAATGTTAGAACTTCCAGGGCAAGAGGAGAACGGTAACAAATGATCACGTTTTCCCAATAAAACTGCGCTTGAAATTCAATTTAACAAGGTTGCACACGAGATATTTGCATTTATTTTGAAGGCAACCCATCAAGCATTAGTTTGGCAGGTCACGTTCTAACGCAAAAATCTTTCGCATTCCAGTCAAGCCCAAAAGCAGTATAGATTGCCAAAGAATGGGGGGGAAATGACATGTTATATGCTCGTTGTATGAAATTTTCACTGCATATTACTTCTCAAAAAAATTAACTTGATTAACTTGAAATCCATCACGCCCTCGACATTTGTAACATTTATTCCTACGCATCAGGGATTTTAGTTAATTGATTAATACATATATTTTATGAATGAAAAGTGGTTACGTTTAGAAGAAACGCCGTGAATGACGGAAGTAAAGTTCGCCGAGATGACGTAGAGGTAGTCACCAGGGGTAAAAGAGAGAGGTCAGATAAAGTAATAGGGACAAGTGATTCCAATTACTGAAGTAAACAGACAAGAGGGGAGAGAAATAGGTAAAATTATAATGCAAAAACATGAGGGCGGATGGCCGAGATCGTTAAAGCAGTCGTGCCGTAGCGATCTCGGACCGAAGGATCGCGGGACTTTGAGTCTCGCCTCGGGAATTGTTGTATTGTGTTCGTCCTTTCACTCCCTATCATCATATCGTATCATCCTCACAGTTACACGCAATAGTGGTCGCTAGTGACCCAGAAGTTGATGCGATCTCAAATAATAAAAAGACTGAGGAAAAAATAAGAACAAGAAGCCATAATAGTGGACTAAGAAACATTTTTAGTTGCAGATTGAAGGTCGAGGGAAAGGAAGAATGGAAGGAGAAAGTAATAAAGGAAGGGAAAGAGACAGAGAAGAAGAAAATCAAATATTGACGGAGACACATGGGATCAAACAGAAGAGCAAAGGAATACAAACTCAAAACGCTTGCGGCAAAAGACCAAAGACGAGACAAGGGAGTTGGTGGAGGAGAATTATTCGGGACGGAGGTGGGGGAACCCACACTCCTGCGGTGAGGCTGCACGAGGAGGGGGGAGGGGGCGTGCATCTCCCACGGGGCCGGAGGGTGCCGACAGTGGCTCCGCCCCTCATCAGCACCGGATTAGAAGGCCGAAGGGAGCGGGAACGACTTCACAAGGAGTAGGCCGACCTCTGAATTTTTTAAATTGTCGAAAACACTCGTAAAACTCGCAGAGTAACGAGCTTAGTTCTCTGACAACTCTCGCCAGACGCGGGAAGCGGCGAATAAAGTGCTTGATGAAAGAATAACGTGCTTATCATGCTTCGTTTTCGCGAAGATGAGCATGTACCGGAAAAAGGCGTGCGCTACGTATGTGTTGTTCGAGAGATTCGTGCTTAGTTAGCGGTTGGCAAATTTAAAAGTGGCTCTCGTAGAATTAAAAAGTTTGTTAAATACCACGGTAACGAGGAGACGTACATAAAACTTCTGAAAATGCACAGAAAAATTAACACATTTGCATTCATACACTTTGTCCTCGTGTATGTGTTGCTATGTTTGTTGATTTATGTCAAACTACTGAAGAAATTATTAAAAGGTTTTTGAAACAGATTCACTATGCAATTCATTTAAACCACGTTTTTCGACTTTAAAGAGCATCGGTCTTCATCATTCCTCAAATTTCATGCAATAAAAAATAAAGTTTCAGAGCAGATTAATTATCGCTACCATTTGTTGGTTATTTGGCCATAAACAATCCGATAGCCCAGATCAATAAATTTAATTATTTACATTAAAGATCGTATTTGCTGACATTCAAGATCATAATGACAGTGATTGTTAATGTAAATTTAAATTTACCTCTGTAAAAAATGTGCCAAGGATTAATTTTGGTTGTTTTCTTTTATTTATTAATAGTTAGCAAAACAAAATATTTTTCGATTTCGGTTCTACATCGATGATTATTTCACTGACTATTTTTCTCAGTTTTGCATTTATTGTCAATGGAAGGAGAACAAAGATAAAAAACTTAGAAATTATACTGTTTTGGACCATATTCGACAAATGTGCATGATATTATTGATGATCGTACGTATTATTGCACATTTGCACGTCTTTAATTAATACTGTAGATTATTTCTCAACAAAAACTCGCAACTTGACAATTTTGACACAGCCAGAATCTTCATGCTCTTATATATTCATTCAAATGATTTAAATCCCTTTACCTTCTCCCTCTCTTCTCTCGCCACCATCTCGCCGCGTCGTCCCCTATATGGGAAAACTTTTTTAAAGGATTTAATTTCCACCTAGCCAGACGCACTGCCTACATAATATGTCCACTCTCCCAAACTAAATGACTTGTATTCATTCGCAAAACCGCTCATGCGATTTTATTCACCAGGTGAATGCTGCCCAATGGAGTGCAAAGAGCTTTGTGTTGCGCCGCCGCCAGGGCTTCGCGCCCGTGAAGAGGCGGCTGGGTCCGCTCACCGGCCCGGCCACACTCAAACACGAAATGAACCCGCAACGCGCCTGCGTTAATACACTACGAACGCGCAGCTCTAGTTAACGCACTACGAAACGCGTAGTCCCTACTCTGTCTGAATAAACCCTTCCAGACAACAGTCAACAGCCATCCTGGTGTTTCTTTTCAAACTTTTCTCAAATGGTTCTTCCTGTTTATCCTTGATATCGCTGTCCACTCAGGAGTGTCGCCTACTTTAATTCACAAGGACATATCTCTAGTTCCTTACTCCTGTCCTGTTTGAATAAATGCTTCTCAAACATTTCATAAGCTTCAGTTTTTTCGTAACAAATTTCTGTACATTTTTTTAATGCTCCGTGGTTTGTGAGTAACCAAACCAACAATACCCATATGTGAATAAATTTGCAGTATATTCATAATTTATATAACAAAATTATCATACATATTTTATTTTGACCTTCTTCAAGTGGCAAATGAAAGTTTATATGAGCTTGATTTAAACCTACCACTCCTTCCTCACATAAGAAACATCTTGTGCATTTCTTATCCATTTTGCAAAAATTAGATAATCTCATAAATCCTTTTCTCATGTTAGTATATCCCTCCAATCATTATAAGTATTCTCAAACTCCAATGTAAAGTGACACAAATGGATTAAATAGGGACCAGCTCATATACCCTTATCAAAAGATCGGAATATAAAATTACTCCGTTCTACCTGTAGGAGAAGAAAATTATGAAGTATAAATGTCGTATTTTCTTAATTATGAAGATGGATCTATTTTGATGCAGTCTGGAGAGTAAGCGAGGGATATTGCAAGAGAATTTAAATAGAAAATCTTTTACACTTACTTTTACACTCCGCATACTGCACAGATTAATCGATTTTATTCTAAGAATCGTCTAGTTTTGACAGTGATGTGCCTACGTTTTTGGATAGCAGAGTTTTTACACGAACCATTTCCATATTTTTAGATCACAATTTTGATTTCAAAGTTGAAAGAAAAAGGTGCATTTTTTAGAAAAGCTTTTATGAAAAATAATCATCATTTATTATATTGCAATTTTAAAGTGACAGGATTGAAAGCTTCAAAAACACACTATACATACTTACATTTAACATGTACTTTTATTGAGAAGTCTGAGAACAATTTTAGTTTCAATCATTAGGAAAGACAAATTTCGACATTGGGATAATATCTAAAGCGAATAACGGATAAAATATCATTTACTGATTACAAATTACAAATTATCATTTACTGAAAACCATTTTTCTTCACGAGTGAAGATGTTTAATACATTATGAAATAAAAGTTAATTACGCTGCCAAAAATATAAAATTAATACAACAGTTATAGAAGATACTCGTTTCATTTCTTTACACAATAAGACAACACAATAGAATCCATCTTCTTTACTACAGTTGTGTGAATACTCAGAAAGCATTCTGTAATTATTTAACGACGAAGTAGTGTTGTTAACGCTGTATTGTAAATGAAAAAAATATTTTTATACCTTCATTACCACCTGTACCGTCAACTACTTTCACACAATAGGCAAACGTTATGCTTATTTATATAGCAGAACCACCTTGACGAGAATACGTAAGAGTAGCGTGGGATTTAAAAGACGCGACTCGCACGAACTACGTAGAAACAAGACAACATGGCGAACCTTCAATTATTGTAGGAATAATTACAGCACTTGGTAAGTGAAGCTCTTTCATTGATAATTGGACGAATTGGGTCTCCTAAAAACAATGTGCGCCGCCTCGAAAAGGGAAAGAAGGCTACTCACGTCGACTGCAGTTGCCGAAGTCCAAACAAGCCGGACGGCAGTTGGACGGCCGCTGCGCGTCTGGGCTGAACCACATTCTTCCTGGACACAAAAGACACTTTGTAGAATTCACAAAGGGAACAAACACTCTCGTCATACATTGTGTTCAATGTCATGTTTATAACTGGTCAACAAAAATGATTGTCCTGGCTGTAGTAGCTGCTTCGTTGTATATAACAAAGTCAGATTGAGGCGACAGGTCGCTTGGTACTACTTCTTCATAGGCAGATCTCCACTATATTGTTCATATATAAATACTAATATTTTGATGTAATAGGGACCACATAGTTCATTACTTTTATGAATATGGAAATATATTTTCCAGATATCTTTAAAAAGAAATAGTTGAATCAGTAAAAAAATGAAAAAATAATATATGTTTAAAAATAAATATCTGTAACAGTAATATAATAAATACTAAAACAACAATGAAGTCGTAGTAAGTTACGTAGGAAGCACACGAAACAAGTGATTAGCGCACGAAACGAGTTTGTCGCCCGTGACTGACACAAAAGTCTAGTCTGCGAATCATTCGGAGGACGTGTTGCTTCTACTATTTGTTAACATGCCGTGCGCAAAACGTGTTTCGGGAACCTTCGTGATGTTGCGCGCACTCTTCGTTTTGTTTCGTACATTATTAGTTAGAATGAAAAAAATGGTTGTTTTTCACACGATGGAAGACAAACACGAAAAATAGTGTTTCGCGTAAGTCGTATTAAAACACAACAGTAACTATTGGTACTACAGAATGGCAGACTTTCTTGTACTAGATACTTTCCTAATCTCGTTGGTGTCTATAGCTCATCGCTTTTGCCCTACCCCATTTTTTGAAACATTTGGAGCTGTTTTGGAGAAAATATCGTTTGAAAGTTTCTCATATTGCTCAATTTTGACCACTTCTTTTAAGTAATTTTAATGATTTAGGTTCACCTATTTACTAATTTACTAATTTACTAATTACTTGTCTTGGTTAGTCTTTTCATATTTCCCTCCTATAATTTCCATCCATAATTACCTCCATAAGAGAACATGTAACCCGATTCAACTGTTTTCACATTTCTCTCGTAATCACGATACACTCGATCTAAGTAAGTAATTCAATGTACGTCGAACTCCGTATCGAATGAAATTACAAGCAATAACGTATCAGTAAAAATAAATAAGTTAACATTGTTAAATGTCCATGAATACAATTAAAAATATAATGACATTTGAAAATATATGGGCAACAATAAAAAATGATATGCGTTTCTACAATTACAATGTATTTTATATTATTTCTACTTTACAAGTATGTTACTCTATTTTATGTAATCCTATTTACATCTTGTCAGTAAGAATCACTCAATTTTATCTCACATTTGATGTCTTTATCTCTAACAGTCCTGTACCCACCAATCAGGTTACGGAATGAACATGCAAATCACATCACCAATTCGAAATTAACGAGGTACAACCCTTCTGTCTTGTCGACGCTAGCGAATTCCTACGACTCCACATTTCCTCCCAGCGCATATTTCTACATCCATTAGTCGACGACGCCGAGAGACAAAAGTAGATTGCCGGGCGCGGCACCCCCTCTTCCGGCAGGAGATAGCAGGTGGCGAAAAAATCTAATAAGAATCCCGAGTTAATGAGCAGTCGTTTGCGCCGATTCCGAATTAGGGCGGAGGGAATAAACGGGCCGGCTCGGCGAGGCGCGGGGCTGGGTGGGGCAGAGCGGGGGTGGCTGAGCGCGTTGGGCTATGTGAGGCAGGGTGGGGGAGCCGGAGCGGACGTTGGGTCGTGGCCGGGGCGCGGCCGCGCGGGCGGGCGGGCGGCGGAAGCGGCAACGTGGTCTGTGGGGCGGGGCGCGGGATGGCCGAGTGGAGTGGATGGGCGTGGGCGCGCGTATGGGGGGGCGGATGGACGAGATGGGGCGGGGCGGGACGGGCGGGACCGGAAGGGATGAGCAGGAGAGGGTGGGCAGGGAAGAGGCGGTTGGGAGGGGTGGCGGGGGAAAGGGCCGTGCGGGGATGCGGCAGCGGGACCCGAGGTGGTGCGCGGCGGGGCTGGGCAGGAGAGGAGCGAGGTGGGGCTGGGCGAGTGGGGTGGGGCGTGGTGGAGCGTGGTTGAACCGCTGCCGGAGCTGGACGCAAAGCGGCGGAGGGTAAGCGGGCAGAGGGGGGCGTGGCGGAGTCCGCAAGCGCGCTCAGGACGTCCGAGCGGCGCGGCGTGTGCGGTGTGCAAATATTGGCGGACGTCCGGGCACCGCCGGCGCCGAGGGACGGCCCGAGAGCCTGCGAGGGGGAGAAAGGTGTCACCTGCCCGCGCCAGGCCCCTCCCCCCTCCGCCTCGGCCCGGTGCCGTCCAGCTCGCTCCGGTCGCCGCAGAGGACGGGAACAGAGGTGCGCGTGGGGTCTTGTTTGCCGTGAAATTGAGGCATGCGATGCACCCAAAGGCTAGAATGTGGAAGTCTGCATTCGGAAATAGTGCAATCGTATGGACGAGGAAGTCAATTCTTTTAAATTGATTGATTGGCGATTCTGGGTCATGGTTGTTAGTTTCGTAAGTGTAGTGCATGTCTTTCCTTCGAGAGGACTTCCCCCGCTAGATGATGGGACGCGTTTCGATCTATCGTCGGCGAGCGGGTTTTTCCAACCAGGTATCCCCCAGCACCGAGACATCGCCCCAGCCAGGACTGCTTAAAGGTCCCGACCGATCTTCCGGCATGTGTTGTATGAGCATATGAGTGTGAGTGTGTTAGGGATGAGGGTAGGACAAGAAAGAAGGAAAGATCGCACGAAATAGAGATCTTTTATTCGGAACAACCGGACGCTGGGCTCATCCACACAGCGACTGAACACAACATAGCTATCTAGCAAGTGAAGTTTGATAATCCAGTGGGCAATATTGGAATGAGTGGGATGGAGGAGTGGGTCGGAATACTCGAGGGAGTAGAGAATTCTCGGGTGGGTAAGGAATACTCGAGTGGGTAGAGATTGTGGAGGTAGGGGTAGAGATTGTGGATCTGGAGATTGACACAACAGCGCAGCGAGTAGGGAGGTGCAGCGACTGTGGAGGCACAGCATGGTGAGCCTGTAATTCAGAAACGGTGGTGTTTCTCGTATAGCCATTTCCACCGCCAAGCGGCGGTGGTAGCGGCGGCAGTGGAAATGGCTGTACGAGAAATGACAGGGGGGCAGCGATCGTTGCCCAAGTGCGGCTCGCTCGCGATGATACGCTTTTTCGCCGCGCGGGTCGTGGCAATCAGCATACGTAACACGTAGCCGCGGGGCTGGGGGCGGGCGGGGGCGAACGGACTTCTCGCGCCTCGGTATGCGCGGTGCGCAGCGCTGCCGAGTGGCGAATAATGCAATTAGGGGGT
Organism: Gryllus bimaculatus; assembly: GCA_017312745.1. Lineage (NCBI taxonomy): Eukaryota > Metazoa > Arthropoda > Insecta > Orthoptera > Gryllidae > Gryllus > Gryllus bimaculatus. Next base: position 1,861,646 of record BOPP01000198.1, read on the forward strand.
GCGTCTGTCCGCTCCGCGCTACTCCTCGCTTTCCAAGCCGCCTCTGCAAGACCCGACGGCGCTGGGAAGGGAAAGGGATGCCAGAGGCGAAGCGGAGAGAGAGGGTGAAATACGAGAGAGGAGAAGAAAGGAGAGCGAGGGAGAGAGATGGGAGAGGGGTAGGAGGAGATTGAGGGGTAGAGAGGGAGAAAGATGAGAGAGAGAAGGGGAAAGATGGGAGACAGGAAGAGGACAGACAGATGGAGAGCGACATGGAGAGAGGAGGGGAGAGATAGGGGGAGAGATAGGGAGAAAGAGAGAGAGGGAGAAAGAGAGAGATTGAGATAGGGAATATTATCTGAGCAAAGAGTTCAGGATTCATTGGAATGTTACATCCGAGGGTGATATGAAAGAAGGAACGTAACATGTTAGTCAAAGAATATACGGTGGCCAATGTGTGAGAATGAGGAACATGAAGTGGTGAAGGAGGTTATACAAAATAGAAAAATAAGTACATTTTATGATAATACACGATAAGAGTGTAGATGGACTCTAACTGAATTTGATTGTTGTAGAGTCGTTGTCGATACAATATTTAATGAGGCATGATACCATTCAAGATTGTTGTTTAACCACAGAACTTCAGTAATGGTGTTAGAAGTGCATAATGCAACTGAATTACTTTGAATTACGTTCCTGGCAACGAGCAAAAGATAATATGGAAGCAAATATATCGAGTTAACTAGTTGTAGTATAACTAGTTGTTTCCGCTTAAATCATCGTTAACAAACAGGAATGCCGGAAGTAGAGTATAAATCTGCTTCACGACCAGAATACTCTCGGTCTTCTGCAAAATGTCAGGCGATATTGCTTGCTATCGGAGCGAAAAAACGAACATCGACCTCCCGTCCTATATTTTTTATCGACTAATCAACAGGAGGCCTAGAAATTCGTGCTGGAACTTCCCCGGCGTTGCACCCAGCCGCGCCGACCCCGACATCATAGAAGCTAATTTGCACTTCTGAAAAAACGAAGCCCCGCCTTCCAGTCGTCGCCTTCCATTGTCCCGCGCGCAGCGGAAAAAGCTACGGCCGGCGCTGGCGTCGAGTTATTTTCAGAGCCGATTTTTTTCCTCTTGAGAGCAGAGATGCACTTCCACTGTCCCAGGACCTACTGCTTCACCCCACCTTCCCTCGCTTCGTCTATCTCATACCCGTTTTAACCCTCTTCGTCTCTGTACACCTAGCCGCGACCCGACTCTCATTGTGATATGACTCCTTCCCGCCAATCCCCTCTCTCTGTTCTTTCTAGTTTCTTGTCTTTCTTTTTTACTATTCGATATGCTAGTCGTTACTTGTCACTCTTCGCCCCTCTCCGTACCTCGTATTCTCTCTTACTATTTCTCATAACTCATAGCTTCTTGTTGTCGTTCCCTTCTTGTCCCACACGCCATGTCCTACTTCTCTTTCACTATTATTCCTTCTCAACCTCTGGCCTTCTCTTTATCTTCTTTACCTCTCTTTCTTTCACCTGCGTTTGCTTCTCTCTCTCCTTCATCGTTTCTTCTCGTCCATCTCATCATATTTCTCCATTCCCCTTTTTATTCCACCCCGTTCTATTTTAACACATTTCCGCCTCATTTCTTCACATTCCAACTCTTCCCTCTTGCTCCAGCTCGTCACTAATTTTTCTCCCTCCAATCTTCTCCATCATTCTACTGGTCATGTCTTCCTTCCCTCCATCCTTCCTTTTCTCTCAAAGATCCTTGTTTTTGTCTCCTCACACCCGTTTTCACTCTTTAATCTTTCCTTCTCCGTCTCCGTGCCTCCTTCTTCTGGTCCTCCATTCCCTTCTCTCTCCTCATACATTCTTCCATCTACCTCCTCTTACCAATTTTTCTCTCACCTCACCCCCATTTCTCGACCTTTACCTCTTAATCCCATCCTCTTAGTCCCATGCATCCCATTCCATCCTCCTCCATTTTCTAATTTTCTTTTCCCATTTTTAATATATTTTTCCTCCCTTTTTTCCCTCCCCGGATCTCTCAGTTGCCCTTCTTTCTCCCTCCCCAGGCTTCCTTTTACATTCCTTCATTCTATCACCCTTTGTCTCTACTCGTCTCTCCTCACTCGCTGACCTACCTCCTCCGCCTCATTCTTAAACCCTTCCCCCACCCGTCCTCCTCTTCCCCTTCTTGCCGTCCTTCCTAACCCCCCGTCCTTCATTCTGCAACCTCGTCCCTTTTCCCTCTCCACTCCTCCTCCTCCTCTCCCTCTACTGCCCTCACCCCCCCCCCGGCCCTCCTCGCCCTCCGTCCCCGCGCCTCGCGCTGCGGTCTCAATTAGCAGGGTAATGTGAATAACCGTGAATCTCTTTGTTTCATAATCAGAGTATTGTGGTTTTGCGGGCGTATTCATGCATTTTGTTTTCCACCGGGTTTGATTTAAAATTTCGCTGTGATTCAAATTGTGAGCCATTCATGTATTAATAGAATACGGCGAGTGCGCGCGGTGCGGGCTCATGCTCCATCGAGGTTTTGGCATTTTACTGTATGCGGCCAACGCGAGACGCGAATGTATGATCCCACTGCAATTTCTATGTTTTGTATTACTTTGATTGATTTAATTTTAATTAGTTTATTTTTAATTTATCTATTTTATTTTATTTATTCCTAATTCCTTTATATTTATTTATTTATTTATTTTATATATTTTTACTTCATTGATTTTTGTTTTAAACGTTAAAAACAGTAACAACTGTGTATGATGTACTACGGCATGAAGTGCAAAGCAGTACGCTGATTCGATAGTAAGCAGCCTGAATGACCCGTTATCTTACGGAATCAATGCGGTACGTTTTCCTTAACATAATTCGCAATGTTAACATATTGAGACGTATGATGATGAAACTTCCTTTCACGCGCCGTAAGACATAAGAATTTTCTTTGTATGTAGTTTTTTCTACAAGCCGAAGCTTCAGCGACCAGTGTATCTTGAAATTAACTTTGAATGTAATATGTAGATTAGTTGTGTTAATTAAGCGGAGATAGTGAAAAACGAACTGTTAAAATCGTCAATAAAGTAAAAATATGTCCATTTTCTAAATGTTTGTGTGTATGTTTTTATTTGTTCATTATTGAAAATTGTCAGACAATTAGAGTTATTAAAAATATGTTAAATATGTAAAAGAAGGAATTAAAGTTAGACGCGTAAATTACGAAAAAATGAATTCACCCAGAGTTCATTGGTGAACACTGGTGATACAAAAAATTTAATTGGTTTAGTAATGTCATAAAACGTACTTAAGTAGTACTGCGTATAACAACCCTACAAGAAAGGTTTAAATAAAAAAGAATTATACAGAAATAAGAAATTGAATCGTTTAACATGATATAAAAATGGCGCAGGGTTTATTAATGCATTCTTGACCTGATGTACCTCTTGATTAACTTACCACGCCTCAATCGCGTTCTAGAGTTCTCTGCATTTGATATAAACTGGGTGCAGACTCCTGAAATCGAGAAGGCGGCTGGCTTTCTTCGAGAGGAACTTCTCCCACCCGCCGCAGGTTACGCTATCACGTATTAAGAGAATCATGAAAAATTGCCGCGTCTGCCCCTCCCTCCCTGCGAGTGTCCCATCCCCTGAGGCTGGGCGAAGCAGGACCCGGAGCCACAAGCGAGGAGAGGCGTGAAGTTGAGACGGAGAGGGGGGGGAGCGACGACAGGAGACAAGACAGGTAAGAGTGAAGGAAACCTGCAAAGTGAGGTTGGGGGGAACAAGTAAAAGACGGTTTCCAGGAAAGGCCGTGCGGGCACTGGTTGGCAGGTGATATCGGAGAAAGCGCTGCGGGAGGGGGGCCCGTCGAGAGAGAGGTCCCCGGAGAGAGAGAGAGAGAGAGAGAGAGAGAGGGAGGAGGGAGGTGAGAGCGGTCGGAGAGACGAGCGTCAAGCGAAGACCAATTTAAGAGAGGCGCATTGTAGAGAGCCACATGAGAGGCAAGGATACGGAGAGAGCGCTGCCGATCGAGAGACGATTGCAGGATGTACACCACCAGGACTAGGAGGAGAGAGAGAGAACGCCGAGTCGAGAAGAGCAGGTCGGATAGAGAGCGTCGAAGAGATGACCGCATTGAAGAGAGAACGCTTCAGAGAAGCGCGTCAGAGAGCAGCGCCTGCAAAGGGGGGGGGGGGGGGAAAAATTTTGGGGGGGGCAGGAATCGTCGGAGAGGAGTGACAGAAAGGCTGGGAAGCGGCGTGGGCGGCAGCGCGGAGCAGGCGGGGTGGGGGCGGGGGCGGGGGCGGAGTGAAGCGAAAGAGCCATGACGCCGTGCCGTCCCCGGTGACCGCAGTTGATAAGGGCAAGCCGTAAAAATTGTGAAGCGCCTTAGCAGGCGAGGGAGTCGGCCAATGGCGGAAGCCGGTGGGGGCCGCGGAGGGCAAAATCTCGGAGAGGCCCGATGAGAAACAGGCAACGGCGCGGGAGGACTGCAGCTTTCAGCGAAGCACAGTCGTCTGCCTCTGAATTCCACGCCCACTGACTACTTAAGACTTACGAGCGCCCCTACAATAACAAGCGCTCTTGCCTCTTCATGTATATCCCATTTTCATATGGAAATTGAACCCGTCCTTACAAACCGACCTTATAAATGTCTTCTCTCAACTCATTAATTTTGAATTAAAATCCATTAGTACACTTCTTATATCCAATATTAAATAATTTGCTATCATACTTTCACAAACAGGAATGTACTACTCATTACATCACAAAACATTATTTAATATTCATGGTCTTCTTATTAATTTGGAATCGTCAATCACGGCATGTGTTCTTCATTAATAACATATATCGGAAATACGTAGAAATTTATCTCTATTCATATTCTCATAGACATCAAATACATAGATGTAACTCCCTTCCATATTCTCATTCAAATTTTCCCTCACAAGGGCTTTTTAATTATTTTCTTTTTTTTCCAATTTCACTTTCATATTCACTCTTGCAGAAATGCTGTTTTGTTTTACAAAAAAATTGAATGACAAACATCCCTTTCTTCGTTGCATGCGCGTCTTTCTAACCTCACTTTTTTCTTTATAAATATTTTAATTAGCGAGATTAAACCACATCTACTCAAGGTAACACGGTTCTCTTAGCTTTCTTTAACGCTCTTTACATCATGGCATATGCTTCCTCTACTCTTGCTACTTCTCTAATTTTGCCGTAATTCGTTACTTATACAAAGTGTTACCCTTTCCCCAACTAGGGGCTCCGTCACGGCTTTCTACGCCCGAACTTCCAGAAACTAATCTCGCCACGGCTTAGAATGTTTAGAAAACTCCACACGACAAAAATATTAGGGCGAATTCTTAAAAAACGCTCAACATTTTGTAAACATTGAACAACAATGTAAATTCTCTACTCAGTCACTTAGTAACTTTCTTAGCGTCTTTGATGATTGAAAATCAGTATATTTACAAAAATGTTGGTAAGGTAAATTACAACTTCTCATGTATTTATGTGCATTATTGTGTATTTATATATTTTTATGTTATGTTATTATGCACGCTTTACATTACAGAGATCATGTAATGGGGCCGATGAAGAAAACAATTATTTTAAATAAGGCCTACGCAAGAATAAGATTGCGAATCACTGAGTGACCTCTTTGCTCCCTCAACGTATCAAGGAATGCTCGTAGTACTGCAAAACCAACCTTGTCGTAATCTGCGTTCTCTGTTCACGAGTCCCCGCTGCCACGTAGGAAGGTGATACCTCGTTGGGGAAACCCCTGAAATCCAGCGGAGAAAGACCACCACCCGCCCGTGATAACGCACTATACGTATGGTGCTAATTATCTTAGCAGTTAAAGCACCAGAAAGTACAAATCAATCACTTCATAATAGCCCACAAAATCAAAATGTAGATCGTAACGTAGTACCCAGAGACATTTTTATAAGAAGGAACCGTTTGACAACCACTGCTTGGCCACTGCTGGCAACATAACTGCAGGTTATGTCCACGCTCGTTTTGACAGTGTTTTGTCTCTTATAGTTAGATCCTTTACAAATGGCTGCATCACTGTCTCTGGCAGTGTCATCGCCCTGCATGACGTTAATTTGTTTCCCGATGAGACAAAGTGGTTGCTTCTTAGAGTAACTCCTCTATTCAGTGAGAGAATCTGTTATAAAAAAGAAAGAAGTGAAATGGACTGGGCCTGGCAAGTGGGTTAGTGTAGAGAAGTGAAATATGAAACAACGATAAGCAATAATATACCAGTATCTTAGGCAGTAGTTCTATTACTGTGGTTCACATGTGTTTTTAGGTTTGGCTTTCTAATAGTTATTTGTTATATTGTGATGTTATTTTGTAGTATTATTATTAATATTATTACGAAATTGTGTCCCCAGTTTTTGTTAACAATTTGAAACGTTAACTCTCTCTATTTGTTCCGAGGCATAGGACACTAAACAACAATATTTTCTGAAGTGGTTTGCGGTGCTGCGCCACTGTGCGTCGAGAGGTCCGGACGTGCGCAGCGCTCAACGGGCGGCGCCGAGGGCGGGAAGTCGGTGGCGGCGCCTCGGACAAGGATCTGAGCGAAGTGGCCGCCGCCGCCGCCGCCGAACACCTGTCCCCGCCCCGCGTCCCCCCTGCGCGCGGCGCCTCTAATCCGCAGGCGCCGGTCGATGCACTGCGTTGCGATGCCCGCATTCAAATGCGCGGAACGGCTCGGTGCAGTTAGTGCTGGGAGGGAAAAGTTGTGGCCAGGGCGACAAGGGTGAAGCCACGTTCTGAGCGCTAATCCTGCTCTGGGTTGGAAAGTTGTGCCTTGTGATGATTGTCGTTTCCACTGAGACAGTCCCATTACTTATTGCCGTTCAGAAGTCCTGTATCATGATGCATGTGTTGCGCTGATTCTGAAGTCATGTGAACATAACCGCCGGCCGGTCCACCTAATTCTATGTATTATGATTGAATTCTTTAATAATCATCTCAGATGTCAATGATTCTTAAATGGGTAAAATTTTACGTGTGGACTACTCAAAATAATTTTAAAAAACTGCATGCACAAAATGCGGTTTCTCGTGCTTGTTTGCCGTCTACGAAAAAGCTTTTTTTTATTCTAACTTACAGTGTGCGAAACATGACCAAGCCTTCTCGAAACATCGCAAAGCACGTCAAAAACATTTTGCATACAGCTACTTAAAAGACAGCGTAGGTAACACGTGTGCGATTTGATTGGCGTACTCTTCATTTAACTTTTGTTTTCTTAATCTAGATCGTAATGTTGAGTGAAAGGGGAATTGTTTCTTTTTTATGAAATATAATTTCGTTAATTTTTTTTTGCTAAATGACTTATAGCTAGCTAGCTAGCTAATGATAAAAATTTGTTCAGAGACATATACAACGATAAAAATTAAAAACGCACGAACTTTTAATTGTTGGGCAACGAACTTCCAGATTGTACTTATTCCTGTCATTCTCGTTGAAAGACATTCGAAAATTTATCTCTTTTTTGGCCTTCCATAAAAAGAGGTCCTTTTTACATCCCTTCCTATCTAAATCCATTGTTGAGGATTGATATACTCTCAACTGATTCTTAGAATCTAAATATCATGAAAATTTTAATAATATTCTTGCATTTATAAAATAATTTATGAATAAATCATGGCGATTCCTTAACGACCATAAATTGTAAACACAAGTCAGGTTTAGGAGCAAACAATTTAAAACATGGTTGTTTGCCAACGTTTAGGAAAGGAAGTAATAGAATTCGTGATATATTACCCTGACGAAGAGAAAAACTCACTTTGAAAGACACTTAATACTGAAAAGATAAAATTATTTTCAATTATAAAATGCTTGGATATAAAATAACCGGGGAAGGAATTCTTTTCAAATGGATATTAGAATATCTGGGAATTAAAAATCACTTTACGATAAAATGTTCATTGCACATTTTGAAGAGACATAGAATTTCTATAAATATAAGTGAAATGAATGAACCTGAAAAGAAATTAAAGACCATCCGTAAAATTAGCGAGGAAATACGTCCTAAAACACATATTTAATATTGTATATAATGCATATATAACTGCTAGTAAATAATGGCAATTGTACATATATAATTGCTAATACATTATCTTCGACAGATAGTATGATATTTAAGAAGTACACAAATATTCGAAAGAAAATTTTAAATAATTAATGTTTTACCTGAAGCAGCAATTGTTTCGAAATATGCCCCAAGAAGTGTTTAATTAAGGAATATGAGGTAAGTTTCTACGTCGAGAAAACAATTTTCAAGATATATTGCGAAACGCTCATGTTTTCCACTCAAACTATGCAGAAGACAAAGTTGGAAATTTCTATAGATCTTTACTTAGAGAGGAGATTCATTATAACTCTTTAATGTTTCTTTAGGAAATATTCACCTTCTCTTCAGAAGAAGGAAAAGTTAGTTCTTCAAGTGCTTTCCTAACATCCCGCCATTACTGTTTCTACAGACTTCCTTCGATCTCTGTCGACCTTCTGATGGACTATTCATTATGTTTTCGGAAACTCTAGCAATAATGGAGAGCTCAATATTTCTCATCTCACGACCTCATGAAATTAACGAAACACATACCTGTAAGCTACATATGTTTTCATGAAACATAATTTTTTATCATATTTATGAGATGGTCGGTCACTTAAATTAAGAGAGGGAGTTCCTCACTTTCGGGAATTCCACATAATTTACTCTAATAATCTTAACAGGTGACCTGCCCTAAATCACCAATCAATCAATCAATCCCCTTACAATGCAAATTATTGCTAGTCAATTGATATAGCTAGACTATTATAACACTACACCTGAGTATTCTTTCTTGCACCCGAAGAAGGCATTTCGACATTTTTGTTTTGGGATGCGAATGTCGCCAACGAGAGGCTTCGCTTTAAAAACACATCTCCTTTATATGTGGAAACATATCGGTGACGGGGCGGGGCGGGGCCCATCTGCGCGCACGCTTCGCTTGGCGGCCGCTGCGTGCGCGGCCCTCGACCGCGAGCTCCTTTGTCCGGCGGCCGAGGGGAACCCCCGGACCGCGATAAGGCGCGGGGCGGAGGCCGCAGCGGCCGATGGGGCGACGGCGGCGCAGGGGACGGCACGGCCATGTGAGAGGGAGAGGTGGGGGTGACTGGGTCGGTGGTGAAGGTGATAACGGGGACGGAAAAGGTGGTGATGTTGGCGGTGACAATGTTAGCAGTGGAGATGGGAGCGGCGGCAGAGGCGGAAAAAGAAGCAGAAGGGAAGGGGGAGGTCGAGACGCAGGCGGAGGCGGTGGTCATTGCGGTATTGGAGGCAAAGGAAAGGACGGTGGCGGGGACCGTCACGGTGGCGGAACTGGGCGGGGAATGGGAGCAGAGTGGTTGG
>BOPP01000198.1:1871302-1907606 GCA_017312745.1 Gryllus bimaculatus
GCGGCGAGGTGTCTCCCGCGGCCGAATCCCGCGCTTCGCTGCGCTCTTTCGCCGGCCCTCGCGCTGGGCCAACACTCACCTTCACGTGGAAGTCGAGAAGAAGTCTTTGAGATTATATAATTGGGTATATATCCACGGTGATGAAATGCGGATTTGCGCTATTTGCACTTTTGCTTCGTATTATTATTTTTTTTACTTTGATCATCTGCCATCTTTGACTACGTATTTTAGTTTATTTTCATTATTAAAATCTTCATACAATTATTTGGAATTTTTATTCATTCCGCTCTTTACTCAGCAGTTAAGAGTAGTGCAGAATGTATGACCATAGTAATTTAACTAAATTAAATTATAAGGCGTTATTTATTTCTATTGTTAACTGGAGTTTGTCTCATTATAACAAATGAAACATCGGGATACGTTCCCATTGATTTCATGAGTGATTACTTTTTTTTATATTGTTCCACTTAAAGGGATTTTGCATGATGTTACCTAACTTTTGATATTGGTAAGTCAAACAATTTAGATTGAAAAAACGCGAATGAAGGTAAAAAAATTGAACGTTCTGATTAATAATAACACAATTTCATTTGTACGCTCAGAAATAAAATACAAATTCTATTCGTTAATTTCTCAGAAAGGGTTCAATTTTTTGCCAAAAAATGATTAGTAAGTCCGTCGACTGGACTTACAAGCCCACATTTCATATCCACCATCAAATTTGCACTCCCAACCACACAGGTTTCACATGGCTCTATCTTAATTTATCTTTTTGGAACTGTGCATGTCCTCCTTAAATCTTACTTGCAGTACTAATGTTTACAAGAGTCAGAAGCTGATCCAGTGACAAATTTTGGGAAGGGAAATTCAAAATATTTTGGTCGAATGTGTCATATTACAGATTTTGTGGAATGTTGCAGACTACACTCAGCTCAGCGTGCAATACGAATTTATTCGTTTTAATGATTATCCGAAAATATGTTTGCTCGAAAGTTTCCTGACAATTTAAAATTAATAATTACAGAAAAATTTTGAGAGAGAAATTTTGCTCATCCGCGTCTGCAAGTGTCTACTACTTGATATGATCTTCACTTACTGCCTTTGCGGTATGTTTCAATAGCGCCCGTTACATTGCGAGGCACATTTTGTTCGGAAACTTAGTGCGATAAACAAACTGTTGATGAGTGTTAGGTACATTGATCATCGTACCATCGCAATAAAAGAAGTCGCCGCGGCCAGAAACGCGTCTGGGCCCTGTGCTGCCTCGAGGAGCGACGCCGTCCTCCCCCCGAGGAGGACGAGAGGGCCGTGGGCGGGGGGGGGGCGGACGTCCGGGCCCGAGCAACGCCCACTTCAAAGACGCCGGGCGACATCGCGGGCGGCTGCGTCCGGCGTCGCGACGCCGTGCTCCGCCTTTCAAATCCGGGCGCCGCCTACCCTTCGCCCACGCGCTGGCACCCGCGGGGCTTGGGCGCGCCGGGGCGGATTCGCGGGCGGGGAGAGGGCGGGCCGCAGCCCACCGCGCCGCCGCGCAACTTGCTCTTCCCTCGGGGGAACGCTGACGTGCTGCCGGTCCCCGCCCCCCCACTCCGGATTTACTAAAATAACTTATTTTAATAGGATAGTTTTTTTCTTCAAATACAATTCAAATATAGATTTTCTTCATTAACAATTATTTTACAACGAACATAGTTTTTGGCATTTTTTCGAAAGAGTTTTGGTATTTTTCTCGGGGAGAGGGGTCTCCCTTTAATGAGGGTCTCTAAGCAATTGCTAATTTTACTTTCACAGACATTCTGCCCTGATTCTTTCTCTGGCAACGTAGTAATGTTTTTGTTTTTGTTTGTGGTGGTGTTCTGTGAACACTACCTCTGGTTGAATTAAATGTGTGTTTTGTAATGGATAGTCCGCTGGTGTTCGCCCCACAGCTACCGGGATAACGTATGCGCTGGAACGTCCAAGTTCTGACGCCTGGATTTCTGAATTCATTCACATGAGTGCTGCGTAAATTGTAGCGTTGGACGCTGGTGGATTTGTAAATCTCCGCCTCCTGATGGCAGGAACCAATTCAACCAATCCAAGTCCAATCATTGTCCTTACTCAAAGTCATTGCCAACTGCGTTGAACATTTCTATACTTTCAGATGAAAAACATGAAAATTATCAGAGGCATTTAAATTATATTGTGTATGAAATCTATTAAATAATTAATATTCATCAGTGTAGAGACTGCCTACCTTGACCAACCTAAGGAGCCACCACCGCTTTCAACCGAAGAGTAATTCAAGTTTTTTTTCTTGCAAACACGAGCGTCGCATGAATTTGGTTTTCCGTCGTTAAGTAAGCAAACATTTTTATTTTTTAAATTTTAAAACATGTGTTGACTAGCAATTGCAACAAACACTCATTTTCAGTTACGAGCCTCCTTTGTTACCGAGTCTTTTTAAAAAGATAAGAACAAACGAATCCACAAACAAATACTAACCATGCACTAAAAAACACTCCTCCTTAGAAAGAAGCTAAACATACGTCAGAGCCAAAAACAAAAACAAAATAATATATTACAATAATAAAAACCGTTCATAATAAAAATATGAATCTTATAAGACAAAAATATTCTTTAGAGTTACTTTTCATCTTCAGAATTACCTAATCCATAGACCAATCTGTCTATCTAAGCATCACTAAAAAGTAAGTAAATTTCAATTTTGAATCACTGGCTTTTGAAAATTATGAATTTTAAAATTACATATAAGATGTATCGTTTCGAGTAAAAACTCAAACTCAAAAGCAGAGAGCTACTCAAATGAAACCAAATACATCTGGAGATACACCAAATAACCAACACGGGCAACGATCTGAAATACATGTCTATCATTCATGGCGCTGCAACAACTAGGAAATTCAAGAAATAACAGAAAATTTATTATGTAAACGTCGCAGATGAATTTCAAATGATAGTGAGAAAACATGTGAATAATCAGCTACACAGACAGAAGACATAAAAACATCAGAGCTGTTGAAACATCGGATTGTCGGATCAAAACTTATTTATGAACCGAAGAGCAATAGAACGAATCCGATAAAAAGCAATCCAGTAAACGAAATGGGGTTATTTGAGAATCAGAAGGTTTCCGAATTTAAACAAGCAGAAAGAAATCAAATACGCAAGAAGGCAGCAAAATATTTACAAACAGGACACAGAACGGGCAGTAAAACGACGTGGAGGAAGAAAGAAGAGGAAGGACAGAACATGCAAAAATGAGTTACATGAAGCAGCTAACCAAAGCCAAGACAAGGTAAAGATAAAACGGAGATTAAAAGAATCCTGCACAACAAACTGGCGGAGTCAATTATTGTTCTCAGCGATTTGAGGAATATCATGCACAAACTCCGAGACAGGAGAGAGACACGTCCGTAACAAACCCCAAACCCCGTCTGTAGGACGAGTGAGACAGTAGGCAGCGGAGAAACCTCGTGGCGGGAGNNNGAGGGCGGGCGGGGGCAACGCAAACCCGTGGATCGACACAGCTACGAGCCGCGAGCCCCGTCCGGGCGCTGGAGCAAGGGGGCGTGGCCGGCTTCACAGCGCACAGTGCTCCCAAATTGCACACAAAGAATTTACTCCGAACAAGCGAACGTATTCGTAACAAAGATACGAATGATAATGACGAGTGTCTCCTCGACTACCGGGCGTAGGTGAGAGAAGAGATCGACATCTTTGTTCTACATCCACACCTATCTTGAATTGAATTAAATTAATGCATTGTTTTACGTGGCGAAACTCAGACCATGAGGCCTGATCTTCCGTCTGACCACGCAAATTTCGCTACGCTCCTTTCACCAAGTAGCAGAGAAACGAGGTATTTTTTGGGCGAGAAACAGGCGATTTGAATTTAGCTCAGAGGCGTCATTTAGGCTTGATCTTTTACATGCATGGTGCAGCATGGGCTTTACTTCCCCTCCGCAGGAAGGCGTACGAAGGATTTTTTCGCCCTTAAAAATCCACGGCTTCGATCGGGTTTGAAGCCGCCAACTTGGGTACAGCAGTCCGATACGATAACCGTTGCCGAATACGCTAACCGCTATCATCACCGCGCGCGAATCTTGGACAATTAACAAGTAGTGTTTTGCCATTGCAGAGGTTTGCCGTGGTAAAAATACCTCTCCCTTATATGGGGCTCAGAATCTCAGCCGTTAACATCGCACATATTTTCCATACAGCCTACCTTCACGTTTATGCACCATCCAGGGAGAGTCCGAAATATGCATAAAATGTAAAATATAATCAATACCACGAATGGCATTATTTTTATCTCATTTCAAAAGAAAAAAAGTACGGGTTTTTAAACAATATTCACAGATATATTTTGTTTCAAGAAGAAAGGGCATTTTACGGCTATTTTGAACTTTGCATCTTTCTTTGGTCAGATGCAAAAGAGCAGAATTTAATATTTCAGCATTTTAACATTTATATTAACAGTGTAACCTCCCAACGAATTCATTTTTTTCACGGATTTGTAAATATATTTTTAATTTTGGAATAACATTTCCCCTGATATTTCATTTTTCTTGCCTCCCGAAGTGCACATTTTGACATAAACAATAACATGAAACTGTATTTTTTTCTGACTGAAGTCAAGTCACGTCTCTCATTCTTCAGATAACCATAGGTCTGTGAAAAAGTGGGATTTTCTCTCTAGTAATATTTTTAAAGACTTATCTGAATATAGTGAATTTTTTACTGTGATCTCGTAATACAAATGTATGTATTACTTCATTACGGTCAGACCTCCATTCTTTTGAAAAATGAATTCCGCTCATCATTTAATTGATAATGTGTTTAAGAACTCTTTTACGTGAAAACACTGTGTATTCGTAGTTCAATCATATAGTCTAAGAAAGGTTGATTTTCTTATCATTTCACTTATGTAACTTCGTGAAGTACGTACGTTGTGCTGAATACAAACGCTATAAAGACCCAAAATATATGGTGAAACGCAAATACCAGTTTTCAGTGTGGTTCGAACAATCATAAATCGTCAAAACACAAAAATCTTAAACTGTAATAATAAAGAAAAACAAAATGTAATAAATCTACAGAACCCAACTATGATACCCACATATGTTTACTATTTAGATGGGCATGTTTAAGTCATTCGTTTTCGCAGTTGCTCCCCGCTTGGAAGGAGCGGATGGGCGCTCTTTGGGGCTGAGCTCGGCCCACAGCGCCGCGTGACTGGCGAGGATCAGAGCGAGGGGCGGACGCCGAGGACGGCGAGGACGGCAAGGACGGCGCGCGGAAATGAAGGCGTCCTGCCTGAGGCCGTGCCGCTAGACCCTCCGGCCTCACCCCGCTCGCCGTCCTCCTCTGCTTTGATCGCCGTCCGCCCAGGCGATATTGTTGACTCCTTCTGCACGCCCTCCGCTTCATTTCTTTCTTCTGCTCCTCGCCTTCCTCCTGCCTGCTGCCGATGCCCCCTCCTTCCTTCCCTCTCGCCCAAGAGCCTCCACTCCTCGAGAGACCCACCGATGGTAAAAGACGAAATTAAACTGCATTATATGACTATTACTGCCTTCGTGGCTGCAACTGTCTCCCATTAAATGGTATACGTACGCAGCAGGCAAATTTCGACGGCAAGCACTACAAGGGAATTTACTCAATGAAGACGGTGGTTATAATAAAAGTTTGTGGCAATTTTCGTTCCATCCCCCACCAGTAGTGTTTCCGCCGCATGCTGGGGGGTGGCGGCGGCGGCGGCGGTAGGCGAGTGGGCGGGCGGTCTGCGGTGCCGTGAGCGGTTGCGCGGAAATGAGATGGGCGGCGGGTGAAACAAAAATGGCCCCATTAGGCTCACCGACACTCCTGCCCTCTAAATTTGGTGCGTGGGCCCGCCCCAAAAGCGGCTTCTCTGAGTTGGCGTCGGGGCCCGTGTGTCGTCCTTCGAGGTAGTCTGGGCAGATCACAGTATTATTTTACCTGGAGGGCACAGCGATTGGTTGGAATTGATATTGAAAATGTATTCTCGTTTTGATTTTGACATTACGACGCAGATTTTTTCTTGTAGTTTGAAACAAAGTATGTGGAACAGATTTCTGGGAACAAATGATCTAAAAAGCGCAAACGACTTTATTTTCCAACAATTACGTAATACTAACTGCTGATACAAGTGGGACAATGATATTTTATTTTGCGAGTGCAAGGCCGTTAGACTGATTGGCGCAAGCCTACAAGGGAAACAAAATCGCTTTTACCATGTGTGTAATACACTATATTTAGACAGACTTACTGATGTTAATTTTATGTTAATTAAAATATGCAAATCACTTTACGATAATTCTGTGGTAGCTGGTAAGACTCAGTTCTCAGTTATTTTCAGGGCTTTCATTATTTTCAGGGCTCAGTTATTTTTATAGCTGATAAGGGTTATTTCTCAGTTATTCAGTTTTCTTTACTTCATTCACAAATTTATGTGACTACTCACTTACTTATCTTACTTACAGAACTAGGGCTAAAAAAAAGTGAAGTTCAAGCACGCGACGAATGTCCTGAAAGACCCATTTTTACTAAAATGCTGTCTGAAATAGTTACGTATTTAGGGAGCTAAATATAGAAGTTTTGGCCTTGAGAACGACTTCCACTTCCGAGGGTGTTTGGCCATCGAAATTGGAAGTTGTCTGAGATGGCAAAAATCTTAAGTAATGCCCGTGGTGCATAGAAAACTTTATGGTTCACTAGTGAATTGCAGACCCCAACAATAATAATTATAAACCATAATAAACATTTTTAAATTTGACTTGCATCAAAAGTCAACAGACAATATGGCGTAAGGAAAACAAAGAGTTCGCAACTAATTACTATTGGATAATCGTAGTAACAAATAGAGTTATTCGTTCTTACAAAATGAAACATCATTGTGAAATTCCTGGGAAAGTTCTCGAAAAAGCTAACAAAGATACAGACAGTCGTTTCCACTAAAATGTCAAGAAATATATGAAAATATACTTTTAAGTTATTGGCCTCTATGGAGGAAATTATTTAGAAGATTTAATTACATCAAGAAATGTACGTAGTAAAATAAATCAAAATTTAATCACAAAAATCAAATTAATTATTTCTTAGGTGGCCGATTGAAGGTTCCCTTCAACAAGAGCACAGTCATAAGAAGAAAACTGAGCGCTTCCCACAAATTAAGTGGGCGTTTGAGTTGTTTCTAAAAATTAACACGGAATTTTACCATTGCGCATAAAATGTAACCAGAATGGCGAGACCTGTCTGTTTAGGTAAATTTTCTAAAACGTACTCATCATTATAAACATCAAATATTCTCACTGTTCGTTTTTTAGATACATTTGCATCAATTCCTTTTCATGTAACCTCCTTTGCTTCATTTTTTCACTTCTCATTTTCATATTTTTAGAATGTGATGTATTAAGTATAATAAGTGAACTATATGTAACCGACTTTGTATGTGAAATGAAGCCAAAGAAAGTGACTCTGTATTCAAAACGTAATACTAAGCCATATCAAAGAATAAATTATTATTTCTTCCATTTCCTACATTTAACCGACTTTTCCTATTATGTTTCTCCTTTGATATCAGTCGGCTCCGGATCTCTCTTTCTAGCGGGGAAATTGCAAAGCTCCTGCTAGATTCACAACATGCACTACACTTACGGTACAAATGGTCTTTTAGAAGAAGCGCCTGGACGTGCACTAATAAATATTTTCTTGTTTTACATAAAAAAATGTTTTTGGATTAAAACAAACTAATTTATCATAATCCACTTGACATCCAGTTTTTATATTTTTCTTCGTTTTAACTCCCCTTCAAACTGTTAGAAATTTTGGCTCATCTCACTTTAACAATTTCAAACGCCCTCTCCTTATCAGAGCGTTCCACCCAATTGTTACACGCGCAGTGTTATATGGCTATCGGAGCGTGACCCTTCGTGAAAACAATATATACGGGAGGGGGGTTGTCAGAGCGGAGAAGTAAATCTAACATATCGCGTATTGACAACTACCCCAAACGCTTCGGTGGAGCCGTATCATTTCCCGCACTCCGCTACCAGTCATTTCTCTTGCCCCCCCCCCTCCTCCAATTCGATCGCGCGAAGCCTTCGGCGCCTAAGTGCTCGTTCGCCAGGGCTGGGGGATGGGGGAGGGGGAGTGGGGAGGTCATCGACAATAACGCTAGCGGACAGCAGAGAGAGAGAGGGAGGAGGGGAAGGCGAAATGGACAAGGGAGGGAGCATCAATTCTAGCAAAGGGGAGTAGGAGATGGTGTTGTAGGGGCAGGGAGATTTGTATTAATAGTGGTACGATTGGTGTGGCTGTGACACCCGAAAGACGTAAAAACGAAATGTGGATTGTTGTTAATAATGAAGACAGAGTTATTATTCAGAAGCTATCTGCAGTAGTACCTGCACAAAATAACTTCTTTTGTATTTAGATAAGAAGTGGTGGGGTTGCGGTATTGGTGTAACTGGCTACCGGATGTGATGGTTATTGTAATTGTGGCAGCAGAAAACAACGTCTCAGATTAAGAGAGGGCAAATTATATAATAATCAGAGATAGTTCTCATTGCATTAACCGTAACAGACTAACAGTAACGCTTACAGTTTCCCTAAGTAATTTTAAAACACCTTTCAATCACGCTCATGGCAGTGGTGTCAAAAAATCCAGAGAGACGACTAAGTTACCCTAACTCACATGAGTTACTATGAGTGTTCGTACTGACTGATTTCTAATATTAATGCAACCGTAGCATATTAAACTAAGGTCAACTCAGCCATTGTATGAAGAACAAGGATGAAGGATTTTCACCTTACCACAGAGAAGTGCAACATTGGTTCGAAGTAACATCGTCCTGCTGCATTGATACATAGACAAATAAACGAATATCAAATGCAGTAATTAACACCGGAACAGCGGAACTCATCTAATTCTATAGGAGAACATGAGAGTGCGCAACATAAATTAAACTGGCGGAGGTAGTTCGGAGACAACATTGTAAACTTGCCGAAATAAAATTGCGACACTCTTTGCAATGATTTCTAGTCTTGAGAATACAAACGAATTGGAAATAATAATAATAATAATAATAATACATGGGTAACATATTCGTTAAATGGTCGCCTTGTCTACGAATTCATATGTCCTAAGGTGTCAAAAGATAGTATTTGGCCCCCAAAAATCTTCCAACAGCGCAAAAGCCGCAGCATGACACGCAACACATGTGGAAGATAAGGACGTGAGTTGTCGATATTTGACATAACGGGCATCTTATGCTTCATGACCAATTTAAGATAGCACAGTATCTAGTTGCATTGACAAGTTTCCCTTTGATCAGCTAATCACACAGCAATACGTTTTTCTCGATAAAGAAAACAGCAGACTTCATGTAAAAGTACACGGTTCAGGACATTTTTACGACGATCTTTTTTTTAACTATCACCCTCTACTTTTAAATATGTAATTAATACTCGATAGAATTTTATGGATGAATGCATGTTGGAAACAAATTTAACTCCACATGCGTTTGAGCATGCGGACAATACTTTGCGCCGAAAGACCAAGATAGTCTGTTTTCTTGCATCCTATGCCATCTACTCGAGTGGAGGTTGGCCCGAACACAAACGGTGGTCAAGGACAACTACACATATACTAAATGTATTTCAATGAATTATTGATCTATTTATTCAAATTCATTTACAAGCAATTTAATATACGTATTTAACATTTTTAGGTTTTTGTATTTGTTTATGTTCTAATTAAATACGTATGAATCAATTAAACCAGTTTAGAACAAAAATGCTTCTTTTATTTTTGTCAGTCACTTATCGAGCTGCTACTGGCCTTTCTATCCCCTAACTATCTCGCTTGCCCGCCAACACTAACTACGCCGTCACGCTGTGCCCGCGGGGCAAGAACTCTTGGCTTCACATGAGAGAAAAACATTATCGATGCTGTACTATAGGAAACTTATCTTCCTATATGTGTTACGCTACGATGATCTGACAAAAGTCAAAGTGACATTTTTGGCACTCGTATTCCTTTCCTTACTCACTGAGCTACGCCTATCGCATGTGAAGAAATTAACTAGCGAGGAAAACGAGAAGTTGCAGAAGACGTAATACAGATGCGGAGAAAGTCTAAAGGGTTACAAAACCGCGTTGCAACATCACTCCATCGACGACAATCCGCCACATCTCCACTATCGTTTAGTTTCGTCAAGGGAAACCCTTATTTAGTTCGAAGTGAGCAATAACCATTGCAAGCAGTGTGAATCGCAAGCACTCGTGACTCGTGAAATAAATTCTGAGACAAAGAGCTATCCACATTTTAAATATGGTGTAGTTATTCACAGTAACTTATACGAAAATTTCACGAAAATAGTTATCATGAATTTCACAAAAAATATTGTTCATGAGTCAGTTCATTTTAATGTGATGATTATTACGTAAAACACAAAAATATGCTTTTGTTAAAAAATACGGATTTAAAATAATGATTTGTACTTAATATACTCACAAAATAAATTTAGTATGTTGTACGTTCTGGGGGAATCTAAAAATAGTATTAAACACAACTGGCAACAAGAATATTAAAAGAAGGTGATATTAATTATACTGCAATCTGGTGTGCTCTATGCGCAGCTATGAGCAAAGGTAATCTGGTCGCTAATTTTTATGAAGAATCGGGTGGGATATACCAAAAACCATAGAGTAATGACTAACTACTGAATAACTGACTACTAAAAACCAGTGAGCAACGGCACATTACGACGCAAATACGTAAAGACTTCAGCAACGACCTCGAAACGCTTCGCATCGCATGGCAGAACAGACACACATATTTCGCATTCCCGTTCCAGGTCCCAAAATGCGGGTGTAAGGGAATTGTCGAAGGAAAAAATGAAAGGAATGAAAGACAAAAATGGTACAGTATTTACAATCTCATTCATTATAATTTGGCACGTTTATACTGTCAATTCCAAATGAAGTGAAACTTCACTTTCTTCAAATGGCTACCATTGACCGGCCGCCTCAACGCAAGTCTAAGGGAATTTTTGGAGAAAAAAATGAAGAATAAGAGACACGGTAGTTACTAGCAAACACCTTCATTATAATTTAACACATTTATATTGTCAATAGTATTTGATTCATACCACGAGAAAACGCAAAGTTAACAAAATAACAATTGTAGCGACGTGTTGAAGAAAGAGAAACTAATAACGAGAAACGAATTTTGGGTTCCGGAACGCCAAGACGCGAAAGTACGGTAATTATCAACGGAAAAAATGAATAAGAGGCAAATACTTCGAAGATACAGTTCGTTGACGTACATAAGCTGTTATGACGTCATTCAATTGAGAGCTTGGATGACATCTAATGTTTAAGCTCCCGATTGGATAACACCGGGACAGCTAATCAAACATCAACGGACTCTATAAATAAATAGGAGTATAGCTACTTGCCAACTCCTTCATTACAATTTGTCATATTTATCTTGTCAATTGTAAAGGATTCATACGACGAGCCACCAAAGAACGCTAAGGCAGGAATCGTCGATCGAATGACTGCGCGGAGGGTGGCCGCGGCGATGGCTCTGCCTGAAGGCCGAGGGGGGGGCGGGGGGGAGGGCGGCTGAAAGCGAGGCATGATGGATGGGCGGCGCGCGCCGACACTGATTGGGGTTAAAGAACACGCCGCCTCGGCCCCACTTTCACCACGCTGCCGACTGTTATTTGTATATGGCGGGGATGCTTCCGCAGCCAGAGATTGCGCGGATCGACCGGACCGAAGCGGCTCGGCTGGTGCACCCTCCCCCCCCCCCCGCGCGCGAAACGGCTGACGAGAGCGCGGCGCGATCGTTCACGGCAGGCAGGTCGCAAGGGTGCGTAGTCAAAAGCTGCATATCAATTCTTTTTAATGCATGATTTGACTTACAGGTTCCTTCCTGGGATACCCTCCAGATGTCAAGTTTATAATATATTAAGTTTGTAATTAAGTTTCAATGTTAAAAGTCTTGTAAGGCACGAATTGTCATTCAGGTAAAATATATTATAAAAAGAAAGGGCCTAGTGATGGCAGTAGGACGTCTCGCGCTACGGTTTTTAATTATTGTTTTAAATTTCATTTCTATAATCTGTCATTAAACAAAAGGTTTTTTGTCTGTAGAACCTTTTATAATCGTTATCCATGTTCTCGTGGTAGTGATTTGATTCCTTTACGGAGAGACTTGTTAAGATAAATAATGAGACAAAATCTAGAGCTCATTTGCCAATGCAAATAGTTTTTGTAACATGAGAGCAAATATCTGCAGTGGCGACTTTGTCAAATTTGTTAAATTTCTATATCATAAGAGGGAGGAAGTTATCATGGAGCGAAATACTGGTATTTTCTACTATAAACATGGTTTTTTATTTTTAATACACCACTATCGACAAATTTTAAAAATATATACTGAGTGCGGCGCTGTATATGCAATTGATTGAGTTATGATGGAATCGTGGAATCGTAGACTTTGTGTAATGTTCAATACGGCAAAAAAGGTTCAAAATGCCTAATGAAAATTTTATAATGTGATTGACTACTTAAAATTTTCACAAAACGTAAGGCACGTTTTAGATAAAAGAAATGCATACGCATGAAGTTTTTTTCTGCATTTGATCCTTTCTTTTACTGGAAATATCTAGTTTATATAACCGCAAAATATTCATTATCTTAATAATGTATCATCACCTATTTATAGCCAGTAAATTGGTTTGTCAGATCAATGTTTCTTTCTAAAAGATAACAAACTGTACAAAAACATATCAGATTTATTGCGGTCACTGATCAAATATTTTCTTTCTCGTTCAGATGCTCAAGATACAAAAATGTTATGGTGTTGTCATGTTTTTCATGGAGGGGACTTGCACTTATTGTTTAGTGTGACACTATCGCGGCACAGTCCTACGTTGATGTTTTAAACACCTTGCTTCCTACTGTTGAAGAGCAATTCGGGGATGGTGATTTCAACTTTCAACACGATCGAGCACCTGTTATACTCCACGGGCTGTGGCGGTGTGGTTCCATGACAACAACATCCCTGCAAACAACTGGCCTGCACAGTGTCTTGATTTGAATCCCGAACACCTTTGTGCAGGCCTCACCGACCATCGATACCTCTCCTCAGTTTAGCACTCCGTAAAGAATTGGCTGCCATTCCCCAAGAAAACCTTCCAGCACCAGATGGTATGCCTGCGAGAGTGGAAGCTGTCATCAAGGATAAAGGGGAGTCATATTGAATTCTAGCATCACCGATGGAGGGCGTCACGATCTGTTAAGTCATTTTCAACATCGCATCTGAATACTTTTGATCATATAGTGTATGCGTTCCGCAGAATTCGCTTTCAGAAGTACGCTGCGGATTTCGATCGAATTTTTCAAGTACTCTCTAGAACGGACACTTCACAACCTACGAGCTGTGGCAAACACGGTCGACCTTCGCCGAGCGGTATTAAGAATGTTTTCGTGCACTCTAAGACATTCAACATGAACTTGGAACACTTTCTGCGTTAGTTGTGGACGAAAAGCCATCCTAAAATAAGCCAAATACCCATTCAATTCTCTGAAATTATGTAAGAAAATTGTACAGAAAATCAATGAAACGGATTGCTGATAGTTTCGGTCAAACATAAATCCAACCTTACTAGTGCTATTGGAATGAAAAGTTTACTTTACAAACATAACTCTCGTGACATACCAAATATATCTTTTAGTTGTACAGCCCTCAGGAAGAGATTTATATATTTTCGATTAGATTACATTTTGGCAATTAGAACAGATTTTAATACTAATGAGGGGTCCAGAGCACAAGGATATAAGTGCACTTTTTGCAAATTTTGAGTTGCGAATAGGAGTGTAAAGTAAAAACTACATTTTATTCGTAAACAAATGGTATGCCAATATCTCAAACAGTTGCCGCGTTCTAGCGGTGGAATTAAAATTCCTTTCTTAGCGTTTTCTATAGTCACTTGACTTTGAATTCTATTTTCTCAGTATTACATTCGGTGCGCTAAAATCCTTTGTGCTCTAATAAGAAAATTTGGTGCTGAGAGGAATACTTTTACAGTTCGAAAATATATAGGAAAAGAAAGGGACGTCAATGTTGTGAGACTGTTTATTGATCTGAGTCAAAATTAACTTGAATACCTCCGCATTTTGGGAAATCAATGGCACGTCCCTCTAGATCTGTTTTAAGAAGTTAGTTTCAGTATTGTTAAAACAGTACATATATTTTATTCATTGATTAACACAATGATGCATTTGAAATAGCTTTATCACAAAACAAATAATCTTTGCATTTTATAATAAAAACACAATTTAAGAGCTGCCTTTGCTACGATTTATTTCAAATGAAGTTCACAATTAATATCTTAATATTTTTACTGATAACTAAAACATGAAACATTTTTTTCAAAATAATACCATTTCCAGATAAAGAACTGCACACAAGAATCTCAACCAAAGGGTATTAAGCAATGAACGCCAAGTTAGGAAATGAACGTCTCTGTTTCAAGGACTGAATTCAAATAGAAATTTTACCTTAAATATATTTTAAAATGAGACATAAGCGCCAAAAAGACCAGAAAGAAAGAAAATATAATTATCATTATCATACTTTTATTTCATAGCAAGACGTTTACATCCAAGCAAAAACATTGCGGGGGGGGGGCGGGGGGCTAACAAGGCTCGAGCGAGAGATGCAGGATAAGTACACTTTACTAGAGAGTCCATATTCCTTAACAACCTTCTTTCAGGTTCTTTGCGAGAATATTACGAACCTGAGTTCGTGTCTTCATTTCGCAAATGAAGGTCATCTTTAATTATTACGATATAAACATTTTAAAGAGGAAAATGCCCCATTCAAGTTTTGGTCGGGCTATATAAGTCATTTTATTTAATTTTTAAATGGATACTGTGCATAGTAAAAGGATAATTCCAGTTTTAATTAAACAACAAAATTCCTTTCTCCTTCCTTCCCAACCCTCTTCACGATCCCCCCCTCAACCGGTCTATTTCTGGCAAAGTCCGGGACATTTTTTTCTCTGTTGCTTATAAAAACCAGATTCCTATTATGCTGAGTAGAGCGTGAAGATGATGAAACTAGAGGAGAAAAGGGAGGAAGAAGTCGAAGTAAAAAAAAAAGCATAAAGAGAAAAAAAGATGAATAGCCGTCCAGCCGGAAGTCGCGTAATGAAGGAAGTGCGGTAAGGACACGAACTGAGGATTTAAATACGTATCATGAACTTTCTCCTCTTATTTTTTTCTCGGGGTCTTTTCTTCCTCGGCCTCGGGGAAGTCCACCGCCGGCCTCCTCTTGTGTCAAGAAAAGTTTCCTACATCACGATTACTTCCTGAGAGGTTATTAAAACTGGGGAGACTTCGATGGCGCGCTCTCCGGGCGCTCATAAGACGACGGCCGCAGCCGCAGACGACGCCAAGGGCCGCGGAGTCGCCAGGTCGCGTGGTAAGAGGCGGTCCGTTGCCAGGGCAGTGATGGGCAGTGATCGGGGATTCTACCCTCTTTCTTCTTTATTGAAATCTTCCAGTACAACATAGTTTACAGTGAAACTTGCCAAGTGACCACTTCAATTATGTGGCCACCTCTATAAGAGGCTACGTTTTCGAAAAATTGATTAATGTTTCCCTAAGATGCGTGCTACTAGTCCCATATAAAGTGGTTACTTCATCTCGCGCTCAACAGTCAGGTACATGTCGCATACAAACGTGTATTAAATGGTATCAATCTTCTGACAATTTTGCAATTTGAAGCCATGGTACTGAATCATTAATTAAAAAAAGGGCTGTAGATAAACCGATATTTGTGTCAGTCTCAAATGAATGCACATGGAAGTAAAGTTAGTTAATCTTGGGCACGCTAATTTTTTTACTATCATCATTTTCACTCGTAGTTGATTGTCGTGTAAATAAGTATTCCACATGTACTACGTCTACCCATATTTTTATAACAGAGTTTGTGAGATAATGCATTAGTCATTACTGAAGTAAGCTCATCAAGTAACAGGATGAGTTTTCCAGCATGATATATTTGTTCTTATACACAAGATAGTTCGAATCAAAAATAATAATTTTTAATACTCTTAAGTAGTAAGATTAAAGAGTAAACTGACTGAACGTGCAAGCTAAATCCAAAGATAGGATGAGACCAGGCAAACGAGAAGCGCCTTCTTTATCTTGTAGAAGTTAATTACGAGCTAAGACGAGGGCGAACTTTGCGACCAGTGCCTTGGTCTCCGCTCTGTTCCTGCGGCGCGCGAGCGCATTGTTCTCCAGGAAGAAAACCCGAGTGCTGTGTGGCTTCGCTCGCTACCTCTTTGCGCCGCGCCGCGGGAGGAGAGCTGCCTCAAAGTGAGTAGACGCAGATGCAATAATGACACGGGCGTTTTGTAAATATGTTAGCACGCATGTGGTTTGTACCGCTTTTATTATAACATACTAAATACCAACTTAAGAGTACAAATTATCAATTACTTCAATAGATTTAGTAGATCTAGGGTAGATGGATGAATTTTAATTTTAATTTTCTTTCACAATTAAATGTCTACATTTGCACAAGAGTTAAAACAGATACATAATATATTTTTATATAAATTTTTAAATATCAATAAAGTTAATTTTATATATCACTAAAGATAAAACAATAAATATGCTTTGAAAAGTAGATTCTATTTCCTTTCTAGAGATCACACTTGGACAAGACGAGTGAGATGGTGCGAGTTGTGATACAATCCGTGTTCACCAAGTGTATTACCCTTTCCTTCGAGGACAAGCCCCGTCTCCAATCTTCCGCGCCTATCCGTAAACCACCATCTCGCTTTAACATGCCCCGACGGTTATTTTCCTTCCTTGGTCCAATTTCGCTCCCCCCCCCCAGCGTCATCCTCCCATCCTTCATGTAACGCCGTGCGCCACTACGCCACGCACAGTAACCGCGTCCCGTTCCGTCCCGCCTCACTCCGTCCCGCCTCGCCCCCCCCCCACCCTACCTCGCCACGCTTCAACCCGCTCCACGAGAACTCGACCCTTCCGGATGCACTTCTAATGTGCCACACGCCCCGCTGGGCCCCTCCAGGCCTCACGCCTTGCCATAACGGGCCGTGCACCGGCTTAGGAAGCTCGGGGCATCAACTGATGCCACTGAAGTGCCTCTGACCAGGAGGTCTCTCGATTCGAGTTCGGACGGTGGCAGGATTTCCGAAACTGGTGAGATCGCTAGCGCGAATTCAGGAGAAGAATTCTTGGGGCCAGCTGCTCTGATCGGTAGTTATTTGTTGTTTCTCCGATCAACACCAGGTGAAGGCGGAGCAGCACTGTAATAATCGGGCCGTGGACAGCATGGGATTTTTTCTTCCTCTTCTTTGTCCTTTATTACACACCCTTACACTTACATGTGCAGCACTACGATGCACACCGGAAGACCAGTCGGGAGCTTAGAGCTTGCCCCGGCTGGGGGGAGACCGCCGGATCTCACCAGCCAGAGGGGGAAGATCACCTCCTCCTCCCCGGCATCAAAACATGCACTAAACTTTTTTGTCCCAATGACCTAAGCAATTGACGCGCCCGCAATCGCTAACCAATCAGCCACGCCCCCCGCCCCCGCCCCCGCCATGCCATCTCGTCCCGCTGCCCCCTCGCCTCCTCGCCGCGCCCTGCAGCGGCGGTCGGCAACAGCGGATCCTCGAGAGTTTTAATTCGAGCGGAGTAGGCAGCCAATTGCATTATGCAGCGCAGCGCGCGCCCCGGGGAATCAGCCCCAGCACTCGGGAAGCGCGGCTAATCCGCCGCCGCCGCCGCACGTGGGGGCAAGATCTCTCCAAAAGCCGGCCCAAATATGCAATCGTTATCCTAATTATTGAAACAATGGTTTTGGAGCAAGCCTTACGATTCAAATGCCAAAATTGCAAAAAAAAATGGCAGAACCAATATGACAGATTAAAAATTACAAAGCTTCTAAAAGGGTTTCAATTTTCATCAAAACAGTTTCAACAGGTTTGTATGGGTTCGCTTATTTCGACAACTAAATAGTAGAGAATGAAGGTTTTACAAAAATAATAGTGGAACTCTGTAGAACTCATGTTTTCCACTTGATAAACAACAAATTAATTGTATTATTTTGTTTAAACATTAATTATTAATTAATTAGTTTTAATATGTTTTAAGTATTTGTAATACATTCAAAGACTGTACTCACTATTTCGATTTTCAGCCATTTTGAATAATGAAAATGCTCAAACCGAAAAGAGCTCTTCGCTCAACAGCCACGTTTCCAATTATGCAGAACACCACTGTGACGTGTGGGCCCTTCTCTAACCGAGGGATTCGACATTGTGATCCAGTCTACCCAACTGCTTAATTAAAATTCCCTAAATGAAAACGTTTTTCTTGACTTTTGGCCACCTTTCTGAGATGTTGCTCCAATGCGCGCCGCCGGCATCTAGGAGCCCCAAGCAGGCAGCACTTCCTCGCACGCGCCCCCGAAGGAAACGGCCGTTGACCGGGGTGGGGAGGGGAGCAGGAAAGAGGTCGGTCAATTAGCTTTTTCCCATCCGCGTTCGCTGCGTTTCGAACCGAGGATGTAAAGGAAGCGATTTCCTTGTGTTATATTTTTTTAACATTCGTTATACAGCCAGTATTTTCATTGCATACAAAACGAATTTGAAAGTAGAATGGAAATGTTTTGCTTGGGGACATTTAACCATACGTAAAATATCCCGTGTGAATTACCTCGAAAGATATATTTTTTAAATAAAGTAGTTTTAATATCATAAAACTAAAAATGATGTAAATAAAAAAATTTCAAAAGTTTTTAAAATATCTTATGTTTAAGAAATATATTGTGGTTTGCTTAGTGATTCCTGGTGCGTCAGCTTCTTAGGACATATGAATATTTTATTAACGCGGGAGATGGCAGTGATCTTTCCACGCTGAGTGGCGAGATCCGGCACCGAACTACTTGCCGGCTTGTGTAGTTTTCTACAAACAGATACCTCCGTCCAGGAGTCACCTCCCCAGTGGAGATCCAAGCTCCCGACTGATCTTCCGGCATGGGTATCAGTGACGTGCAGGATAGGGGTGAGGATAGGACAGGGAATAGGAAGGATAGGTCGCGCGCTGTTAGGGCACTGTCCCGGCATTCGCCTGGTGTTGATCGGAGAAACTACCCATCAGAGCAGCCGGCCGCTAGAATTCTCCCCCAGACAGCTACATAGAAAGTGTTGAAAGTTCTACCACCGTTGCTACTTGAACCCTATAACCTTCCGCTAGGACAAGCTTGGTTGAGACAATCACAAAAGCGTAAGCAGTTGTGAAAGCAAAAAGCTAGGTAAGAAAAACGCGCGGATGTGTTAACGGTGGCGTTTTGGTTACTAGCCTTGGTGTGGCAAGGGACTCTACAACAAAGTGCATTCTCTAGCCTTGTTTTTCACCTTATTTGGTGACAAAGAAAAGTGACAACAAAATAGAGAGATCGGCAACAAGTGACAATTTCCCTCCCAACAGACCTCAGAATGCCTTATGTTAAGGGTCTGGAGGTAACATTTACAGAGGAAGAGATTCACCAACGCACCACAACACCTATATCACCAACGTCTACTTCAGTACGTCTTCCTGCGCATCGGAAAAGTAAATATTGCACAGATGGTGTAGAGAAAAGCAAAAAAGAGCTAGGCAAGATATTAAAACACGGTATTTGAAAGAACCATTTACGAAATGGACGCGAACAAGGTTATGAAATGAAAATTCAAAGAGAGCCTCACAAAAGTGGAATAAGTAGTGCAGGAAACGGTTATTTCGAAAAGGGGTACAGGCGTTGATGAGGAGTTCATGAGAATGTTGATGTATACGTCACTCTGAGAATCGGAAAGATAAACATAAGTAAATGTGGAAGAGGAGGAAGCAGCGAAGATGGCGAGAAGACGTAGCGAAAACACATCAGAATATCACACTGAGCAGAAATCGTCTAATCAATACTCAGGATATTGATAGACAATATACTCTTAAATTCACGCAAATGATCAGAAACCAACCGTTAATGGAAGGCAATTATAGCAACATTGATCTGAAAACGGTTACGAGCGTTGGTTCAGTGTTGTCTACATCAGCACGTGCTCGTGTGCATGGGTAAAGTAAGTATCACACATGCGTATGATAGGAGGAGGAAGCACCAAACACGAGGAGGAGAGTCCAGTAGAAGAAAGCAATTGAGAGAAAACGTCGAAGTAATGCACACGAAAAGGACAAAGTGATAAAGAAGACCTGCATAGACGAGCAACGAAGAGGAAGCAGCTGTTAAGCGAAAGCGTGTTAAGGCGACGGCTGCGTGGAGGGGGGCTTAGCCACCCCCGGGTGGAAGCGACGTCCCGCAGCCGCCGCGTGTTTTGCTTCATATTTCGCGGGCGCCGCCCCATTTCGCGAGGTATTTTTCTTGGCCTCTTCGGGGCCTCGAGGTGCACTGCGGCCCAGTCACGCGGCGCGGCGCGGCGCGGCGCAGGGCAGGGCAGGGGCGCTTTTCTTTCTTTCTTTCTTTCTTGTTCGGCCTTTCAAGAGCTTGAACACAATTGAATTAATAGTCACAATGGGTTTTTAAACCATCGACAATTGTAAACTCATTACACCATGGCTAAATTTGGTATTTTAGATGATAGAGAGTAGAGCAAGAGCCAGTAATGACGCAATCGGAGAAACAGGAATGAGGATAGGCTTCCGGAGAATAGAAAGAGTGCGGAAGACGAGAGCGGAATTGTGGAAGTAGAGTGAAGTAAATCCAGAGATGCGTCTGTGGATGTCGAAAGAGAGCTGGTGTGGAGTTGACAGGGAGTGTAGATTATAGTGCGGAAAACAGGATTAAAGAGAAGCCCTCCGACTAGAATAAGAGCGAAGCAATCATAGAGCTTTCAAATTACAGAGAATATTGTGAGGGAGAACAAGAGATTGTCTTCTATAAAGGCGGAGGAGAACGATCAAAGTGCTATCAGAGTTTAGGAGGAGAGGACAACTAAACTTCAGGTGAGAAGAGTCCAGGATTGGAGAGGCTCAGAAATAACAGACTTAAGCTTTCCGAGAGAGGCTTAATGGCGATAGGAGACCAATGGGTGGGATAGATGCGCAATGGGGAAGGTTTGGGGATAAGCTTTTCCAAAACAGAATCAAATAGAACAAAGGGCAAACATACAGCACGGAATAAAGGACAGAGTAGTCTGGTGTAGAACGGTTAAAGAACAGAAGCAGAGAGATTTCGGAGAGAGAAGGGGAGGGGAATGATCGTACGGTGAGCAAGAAAGCAGTACAAGTATGGGTTAAAAACAAGGACGAGCTTTTGGAAGCAGAATGAGAGCAATCGGGCGGCAAACTGAGATCAGAGATAGAGGGGGGAGGAAAATGCAGGAAGTCAGAAATAGTCATCCGCAGATCAAACCAAAACGAGATGATGGCGATCCGGAAGTAGGAAGTGCGGGGGGAGGAGCAGGGATGGTTGTAGAACAGCCAGAGATTGAGAACAGACGATGAGAACACAAATAAAGGCTTCGTCTATATGGAGAAGGTCCAAAAGAGACACACAGATTAAGTTTCGTCATAGTCGGTCTCGGAATAATAACAATAAACACGTAGAAAGAAGGAAGAAAGCTTAGACAAGAAGAGAGCCGCAAGTTCTGGCCGGGCGGTATGCGTTGTTTGGTGTGGGTGCGTACCCGACATCGTATCACTGCCTCTAGCTGGGGTAACACAACCGCCGCGATGATAGAATTACTAGCAGATGTCGTTCGACTTGCCTGTATATTGTTTCTAGCACCAACATCCGGCGTGACCTTATATGTTGATATTCGCGAGGGACTCCGCCTCCCCGCCCGTTCCTCGTCAGCATTGCGCTTGCACCCCGCGAGCGGCGGACGACGGGCATCGCCCTGACGCCTCGTGACCGCAGACGAGCGACCATTCGACCTGCCCCGCCCGCGCGCCCGGAAATCCTCTTTGGTTATTTGTGTAGCCGAGTGGTTGCCCGTTCGCGCGTGGCCGCGGCACGGCGTTCCCTTCGAGAGATGTTCGCAGCTGGCTATCAGCTATCAAAGCAGGAATCTTTGTCCTAAACCGTCGATAAAAAATTGTCTTTGAAACAGGGATATATCGCATTCCTTAGCACCCTTTCACGAACACGTCAGTTGCAAAATGACATAAAAATGACAAAAGGTAGTAGGACATGTGTAAGGCTTATGATGTTCTATCTGGGAATCTCAGACGTATTCTCAACCATCTTTCTAATATCGAAGATATTTAAGTTACACCAAATATGTATCTTCCATTGTTTTAGTAATATATCTTCATTTTCTACCTACATAGTCAAAGAGTGTACTTTATTTATTAAATCATAACATTAATTATTAATAATAGTATATTTTAGTAAACTTCTTTCAAGTTGTGTTGGCAATTTTAATGCCATTCTATTATCAGGATACCTTTTGGTCTTCCCTGTCCAAATATTTAACTTCGTAATTTTTCAAACACTTCTCGTCATCAACTACTCTTATTTCATGAGTATGACGTGGCAAGTCCTTTTTTCAAGAAGGAATACTGTGGCAGAACTTTCAACAGGATTCTCGCATACGCATCTTTCTTTCAAAGTAATCTACAGATTTCCATCCAACTCTGACAAAGAAACTCAGTCACGCGGTGTTAGGCGACTACATTCTTCCAAAACGAGGCTTGGCGATTTGCAAAAGTCTCGTCGTTTCATCTCGAGCAGAAGAAGAAGAAGAAGAAGGTTCGTAAAGAAAATTAGGAGGAGGAGAAGCGCTAGGCGCATAACTTTCGCGCCGCCCTGCATAATGAGGCGGCCTTTCCCTCGTAGGTGCAGTTGGCGCCGCAGTTCTCGCCATTCCTTCTGCTAGTCTCTGCTCTCTTCCGTTGTCACTCCACGTCAAGTGCAAAGAAACACACGACCGGTGCGAGTTGAAGTACATAACCACAATAAATAGAGTTCAGTATTCGTCAGTTCAGTGCAGTTTTAATCATCACGCCGATATCTGAATGTATTTGTGATTTATTTCCATATTCGTTTCTTTAGATACAAACTAAATCGAATGTACTAATCTGTACATAATGCTCTCAAGTTTAATAATTATTTTATCATTCTAATGTAGCATATCATTAAAATATTATTTTGAAGCTAATGTTTTGAAAGAAGCTAACCAATAGCACATATATTTTTGAATTGCCTTTTTGTATTTTATTTTAACAGCAAGCCGCTGATAGGTTTGAAAGTACAAACCAATGCCAAAACAAGCAAAGCTGAAATATTATTGTAAAAATGATTTATATCCACACATTAACAGATATTCCGTAATAGTGTTTGTTTGAAACTGAAAGATAAATGTGATTTTTTTATTCATTTCTTAATTTACGCCACAATGTGGAAGGTAAACTACAAAACCGTTTGTACTCATAGTATAAAACACTGAATTAGAAAGTGTATAAGGTACTCATAATTTTCATTTGTGTAATATTCATTTGTGTAAAGCGTCAAAACATTTGTCTGTCCATTTGGAACTTTTCGTCTTTTTAATATTTCTGTCATCAAATCTTTAGCATTTTTAAATAAAAGACATTGTATGATTTCCATACTGTGTATATAATGTTCTCAAGAACAAAACACCATTTTATTTCAGTTTACAATTCTAACAATTGATTTCCAAATTCGCAATTACCATTTGTAGTTATAATAACAAAAGTTAAAATAAATAATTACATCATAACAATGAATAATGATCAGAATGATATTTAATAAGAACGCCGAATTTCAACATTTTGAGTTTTCTTGAAAATCCATCTAAATATTGAACATTTCTAATTATTAGCACCCTTACTTCACATCTTCTTTCCCCCTTCTCGCCGGAGACGCGCCACAAGGCGCAAACCGCAACGAACTGATGCAAAGAATTCTGCCCCGCGGCGCGCGCCCGGGGGTACCAACCTCACCGCTATCACCCCGTTGGGATCCCACGTTTCGCCTTTCTCACGCAGGGCAAAAAGCTCAAAGGGGTTTCTTCTTTAATTAATAGTATCATTATATCAAAGGAAGTCCACCGCCAACCCCCTCCCACCGTCTTGTTCGTCACTTCAACTTCATAATGAATCGAACCTTCCACCTCTTGCCAGCCCGTCAATGGGAGAAAGAGCCATGAATGAAGTTTGATCCTCAATTAGCGGCAGTTTTATTCAATTCAATATCGGAAAACGAGATTCCATTATCGGTAATGTTTTCCTGAGCTAAATAGCTCCCAAAGTGAAGGAGTCTGCCGCACGACCCTAGCGCTTTCTTTCGGCGCGGAGTGACAGCACTAAGGGAGCTTAAAAAGCGGAAAGTGTTGACTGCGCTACTGCGATCTGAGCCGGGGGAGGGGAGGGGGCGGGAACGAGCCAAACGTTCTGAGGAAGAAGCAGGATAATTCCACAGAGCAAGTGGGAGCAGGGCAGCGAGCTCTGGCGGAAATAAACGCGGCAAACCCTCGCTCATAACCGCCCCATGAAAGCTTCGATCTTTCGCGAAATGCATGCTAATTGAAATGGCGGATCTACAGGTGCCTCATCAGAAGCGTTCCCAAACCAAGTTTGCTCGATAGGCACGAGTTCTGCAATCACGTGTAAATGATGGATAAAAGGGCTTTGATTTCATTACGTTCTGCCTCCCGGAGGAGACTCTATTGACTCCACCCTCTCGCAAATCGGTCGATTTTTAACTTTTCAACTCGTGAATGCTACGATTGAAAATTCATTGTAGGACCTGCACTTTCCATCGAGAGCTGACCGTACAGACAGAAGCTTTTTAGGAAATTGTTCCGTAAAGCAAAATTGCCTTTCGAAATGGGGCTAGAGAACCTCATTAAGTGCAAATCTTCAAAAAACTTTTTTCTGTTGCGTCTGCAAATCTTTCTAATAGATATCATCTCTTGATTCATTTTAATCTTCAATGCCTACGTTTTAATAAAATTATTAAAACACAGAATTCCGAAAGTAATTCTTTGTGATTCATATCCTCTAACCGAATTGCAAAAGGATAATATCGGTTGATTTTCAGTTGCATTTATGCTTACCATTGTATTATGAAGCCGACTATAGTTAATTCTTCTGAAATCACAGTTTATAATTAATGTAACAATATGCGTAAAGAATAAGAAATATTTAGAAATATAAAAAACAAGTTCTAAAGCGCCTAGTAAACAGGAGAATTGAGTAACTTGCTTATTCACAGTGCATTAATTGTTACATAAATGTATATTGACTGTCCGGAAGAAAAAATAAATTTAAAAAGATTGTATTCTTATATTTCCTCTCATTTAGAAAGTACGTATTAGCAAGTAATATTTAAACAAGTTTTATTATTAATTTCTAATCTTTCTCGAGATCCCAGTGCTTTAAGACCATGATGTAATTGCGAAGGCAAATCACGGGTGGCTCACATCAGAACCTATCCTACTTGATCCATCAATCCATTCTAAGTATTTTCTCTCTCATCATCAGTGTTCATCCAATAATCGATCCTCCACGACCACTGCACTGGAAGGCAAAGGTGGAGCCATTCAGCCGTACGCCCTCTCATGTCTCCCCTTCGTAACTCAGCGTCACACCATCACCATCATCATCATCACCAGTTCCTAAAAGATTAACAATTAGAGAAAACTTTTCATTGTGGAAGGTACCAGATGCTAGATAATAATCAACTTAGAAATGTATACTTCCCATAACTTTCGGCGAGTAATTCTCTGATTTCATACCTCCAGTACAAAGTCATTTTCCTTGGCGGCGTACGGGCTTGGAGTAATGCTGAGTCTATAGCTGCGGGAACAACCAGCGCACAGCATAGGAGTTTTCACCACATGTTTGTAGCGTCATTTCTCAAACAACCAAGAATCATTTCGATATAACCTCATTCATTATCATTTACCGATCATCATTCATCCTTCATTACCATCTCACCATCCTTCACAAAGTGGAAGCCATTGACAAACCACATCTGGGGAAAAAGCACGACATAAAGGCAGGAGACTCCTCCCTCGAGTATGACAATCGACAATCATCTTCAGCACAAAAAAAAAACACATCATCCGCAACTGCTTCCTCTCCCTCACCGTCCCCGGAAAGCGCCAAGAAAGCGAGAGGCGGGCGGAGGTGAGTGACAGCAATCGACAGCGTCCGAGGGAAGCGGCGGCGGCGGCGGAGGTGGCTCTTCATATTTCACCAATCGCGCGCTGCTATCGAGGGCGACGACGGGCCGACGCTCATCCATCTTGGACCCTCTGCCTCTCCGCCTTCGTTTCCATCTTCCCCCTCCCCGTCAGCCCCTGCAGCCGCCCGCACGGGACTCTTAACAACAATAAATGAAGCTGGCAACCCCTCGAGCCACGGCTGTTCGTTTGGTCGGCTACGCGAGAGCGTCGAACGCGCTTCAGATGGTGCCGAAACCCAGGAATAACAATCACACGCATTATTCGATGATCGGAATTTAAATGGTATCTCTGTACAGTGGAAGCACACGCAGGGGCTAAGGAGCGGTTCACAAATACTACTCTCAGAATTATATCAAGTCAAAATGCATCAAGTCAAATTATATCAGTTTCTATTAAATCATAAAAAATCCGTCCATACATTTGTGTTTTATGCGTTGTAGAGTCTCACAGGCTTGTGCACTTAGTACTATTAGCATTTCATCCTGTTATTCAGAAGTGTTAAGTAACTTTAATTTGCATTACAAGGCAAAAAAGTGGACATTTCCATGACTAGATGGGACGGTTTGCCGTGTGATGTACCGTATTGTATTTTGGACTTCAATTTTATGACCATTTGTCCGTGTGGTATACAAATTTCATTTAAAACACAAAAAAATTCTAGGTACGTTTCCGTTCGGAAGTTGGTACTTATTTTTTTAATTGCTGTACTTTCAGAACTAGAATGGTAAATATGTTCTGTATGTAGAATTGTATTGGTTCATTCTTTGAAACGCACAGCTCAACGTACTTCATAATAATACATTTCATTTTAATAAAGTATTGACTAAAATATTTATGAGTAACATTACTTTAAAAAATAGACTTGTGCTAAAAGTTCATTTGCTGAAATATCTGTTTATTATTACACAAAACCAAATCTGTTATTTTATTAATAATGTTTGACTGAAGCTACTCTTATTAAAGTAAATTTTAAAATCAGAAATTATGCTGATTGCTTTTCAGTTTTTAAATTGGGATCCTCATCACTATGGAAAGTTCATTTTATTTTTGATAAATAGCAAATATCAATAACGAAATGAATAGGTTAATAGTTATTAGTGAGATGAGATGCGTTTAATGATCTTCGAATGCAATTACAATAGTCTGAAGATTATTTTTTATGGTTGCATCTTGCAGAAAGTTTATAAACAAAATTTATACGTAGAAACCCAGGTGAATAATTTTTAAAAGTTTCTTAGCATGTCAAACGTATTATACAAAAGTTTAATTATTTTCACTCCGATATTATATGTTGGTAGAGGTTTCGACGACACGAAAACGTTTCTCATTCAGAGAACCACAGCCGGCAGCATACTTCTGCAAACCGAAAAGCGCGCGTTCGTTTTCCATGATCGAGATAAAATCTTCAGGAAGTATACACACACACACCTTTACTCCCAAACCCTTTGAAGGGCAAGGCAACGCGTTCCCGCGAAGGGTAGGCCAGCCCAAGGCACCTTCCCTTTGCCCGTATGGCCGCCCCCCCCCCGCGCCCGCCCACGTACCCCTTCGCGCCAGCACACGAATCTTTGATTATAATTTGCTTATTGTCTGCACATGAAAGGCTCGCTCGGCCCTTTAATATATTCAAATTCCTCGAGATAGCACGAGAACTCGGCAAGAGAGGCTGCCGCAAATGGAATGGGAATAAGAAACCTCAGAGGGTTTCTGACCTTAATTCCTTTGAAAGAAACACTTAAGAGGATTCATCCGCTTTGCGAGAGAACGCCCTCCGCGCGCTCGGCGCTCGCCCGACGGCTCCATCGAGGCGCCTTACGAGCGGTGGGGGCGGGGGGGGGGGAAGAAATGAGGAAAGCATGCTCAAAAATGAATTGAGTTCTGTCATTTTATTTCCGTTCTCAGACGCGCGCTCGATCACACATTTCCAAGGAGATTGCTTTTGGACCCTGGGCTTCCTTCTGGTGCGCATTAAAGGAAACGCAACGGGAGAAGGAAAAGCCACAGTGTTTGAGAATAGAAACGTCTTTGCGATGCGGCCAAATTATATTAAAATAATGCAGAAAATTCCAAATTCTTTACGTCAGAAACGCTGAACATTCCGTTGGTAATATTAACACAGTACATCACTCAAAAGTACTTTGTGTACTAGTTACAAATCGAGTTAATAACCTTGCCGAGTTGATAGTTTTGTATGTACGCTAAGTGTTCCGACAATAATATAGCAGCACATTAATGGAAAGCGTTCAATGCTGGTAACGATAAGAAGATATATTAAAAAATATTACTATCAATTGTTTTACAATGGTTACTTAAAATGATTTAGCAGAAATATTAGCTGATCTGTGTTTATTATATTGTCCGTCATTTCTGTATTCAAGAATGAGCATCTGCACTTCAAAAATTAAAAAGAAGTGAATAAAAAAATAATAATTAAATATACTGTTTACTAAAAGAGAGCAGATAATAATGAAAGTACATAGTGTGAGGTAGAAAAACTTAGTGGTGTAAGGTTGAAAAATGTACGAATAAAGAGAGATGTATATAAAACATAACGGCTATACAGTTGCTTCGACGTTTGATACACGCATTCAAGAGGTACACAGTGTTGAATAACATCTGTCAATAAATTCTTCAACGAGGACACGAATCACTGTTATTGTTTGCGTGTGTCGTTATTAATCGATTTTTAGTGAAACACATACATTGTTGCAAGAGAGGTTCGATACGTAGTCATCTTTACAGCAATATGTAGATGTAATTTCGAAAAAATATTTAATCTAGTAATTTACACTAAGTCCTAGATCATCCTCGCACAGCCCTGAACTCTCATCTCGCGAAATGGACAAGTCCGCGTGTTCTCCACACTGATATTTGGTCAAAGAACAATAAACACTGTAGGTGACGTATGTGGAGAGAGAACAATCTACACACGTTTTCTTGAGTTCTAGAATCTCTTCCCCATCTTTTAACCATGAATAATTGAATGATGAATAAAATGTTCCAAAAAGCAAGATTAGGAACTCTTAAAAGATAGACATTTTTGCACCAAAACTATAGAAAATGTATTTGCATCAGCATACGAACTACAGATTTTATTTCTCTCACCCTTCCTTCGTAAGACAAAGCAATATTTTAATCGTCCACCGCAAAACGGAGAATAACTCAGAGAAAAACTGTTATCTCAAAAACTCAAAAATAGCTACAAATTTGTTCTTTTAAACTTTGTCCTCAGATAGGGTAGAAAACGTTTCAAAGAATGGCGAAGAACTCATTTTCGTTTGAGTTCCTGATTTCTCGAAAATTGCAATAGCTCAAACATTTTTCTGCATC
The DNA here is from genome assembly GCA_017312745.1 of Gryllus bimaculatus. Taxonomy (NCBI): domain Eukaryota; kingdom Metazoa; phylum Arthropoda; class Insecta; order Orthoptera; family Gryllidae; genus Gryllus; species Gryllus bimaculatus. The sequence goes on from BOPP01000198.1 coordinate 1,900,927, forward strand.
TTCCTACATCTTACAACATTGAAGATAAACATTTTTTGTCAACAAAATCTGTTGTTCAAAGACAGACCTCAAAAGATTCACGTTCAAGTTTTCGAAAATATAAGTAGTTTTCCTGAAATTTTGTGTGAAATGTTGACGATTTAAAAAAAAATGTTTAACGCCTCATGCCGCTGCCAGCTAACACGTGATGTTTGCGGCAATGCAGAGCTTCGCCGCGTCAGTTGAACGCAGCGATTTTCATCGGCGATTCCCGAAACCGCTCCACACCGCGGCTCTTTCTCCGATGAAATCGCATTCCACATTCATTTGTAAAGCCGTTTGGAACGTCCCGACGTACCTGATGCGCGTGCCGCGTCCTAGCGTGGTTTTCAGCAGAATGTGCTTTGGTGAACATCAAATAGGGCGCAAAAACTGCGTAGAGCAGGAATAGTATTAATAGAGGTGAAAGTAAATGTCAGATAGATGATTCCTTTTGGGAAAAACTGTTTTCATGCTAAATTTTGGGGTGATAAGAAATTAAAATGACCTCAAAATTAAAATGAAATATTTTACTTTCGGAACAAACGCAGGAACTAGATATAGAAATGTAGCAGAAGCACTAAGAAACTATTGGTGTTAACAGCACATTTCTTTCTCGCAGTGTTTATAAGTGTTGTAATTTGAAAATACATAAATTTCATCGAACCTGCGCCATTCTTTGGGGACTGCTTCTTAAGACAAACTGCACAATAGAAAAATATGTGATAATTGCCAGAGGTTTAAATAGTTCGTTAATACAAAATGACGAAAAATGCAACAAAGTATGCAAAAAAGGGTTTAATACTGCAGAGAAACATTTTGTAGTAGTCAATGTACATTATATAGCATGTACAAGTAAGAATAAAATACGATAAGCATCAGAACTAAACAAATTAACAGAGCCTTATTGCTGTATATCACGGAAGACTAGGGAAGACAAAATATTATAACAGGGAGAAAACGTCCAAAACAAAAAAAGTTAATAGAAAAGAAATAAAGAAAGCTGATTGTATAGAAAGCAAGAAATAAGTTTTTTTCCTATAAATTATGAAAAGTTTATATTGAAAAATGTATATAATTTTTTTTATTAACGAGAGACTGTGCAATAAAGTGTGTAGATACAGAGAAGTCTAAGAATCTTATTCTGTATCTTCTTGTTTCAAGGCTCCCACTGTCCGCCGCAGAAGACCCGCTGCCTACGCGAAATTTCGCATCGCGTGTTGCCTTCTGAGCAGGTTCTTAAGAGCACATTCAGACCTGCGCGGCAGCGGATTGGCAGCGGTTTCTTACCTGGGGATTTTGGAACGCAGTCGGACGCGTTTCGACCGCAGCCGCTCGAATTTCGCGGACGTCCGCCCGCCTTCGGGAGCCTTTGCTCCTCTGTGGGTCGAGCTCCCGTTGCCTTTGTTTATCGGATGAGGAAAATTGCCACCAAACGCTGAGTCGTAACTGACGCTCCGATGTGAACGGTCCCGCGTGTTCCGCCGCCGCGTCTAGCGTCCAACTGTTCGCGCCGCACGCGCTGCGGATCCCGCCCCCCCCCGGCCTTTAATGTGCCATTCATTTCAGGAAAACTCACATAGAAAGCTCTAGATTTAAAAATGCCAGGGGAACAGATGGAGAAAGCTAAATTCTTAGAGGTGAGATGGACAGAGGTGGAAGGTGGCAAAGGGACGATCAGCGACCGAGGGCCGCAGGGGAACAAACGGCAACAGAGATACAGGGAGCTGTGGCGAAGGTTGCGGGATAAACGCGATAATGGAACGCTCCGGGCATCGGAAATGGCGGCGCGAGCGCGGCACAACACCCCTGCAGGTGACGGGAGGCAGGGGTGGCCAGCTCAGGTGCACGTAACATTAAAATATCTCGTCTGGGAATGCGATTAGGTGGTAATACCAGTTACCAACCGGTCGAAATGGCTCAGTGTGTAAACGTTCACTTCGCAATCGGTAAGTCCGGGTTCGATTAGCGGACCGGCCATCCTGACCCGGGTTTTCGTGATTTCCCTAGGCCGCAAGGTGAATGTTGACTTGATTCAATGAAACCACGATCACCTCCCACAACCCTACCTACCACCATCGTATTTGTCCTTTCACACCTTATCAGTGGTCAACCCGCAGCGATCAGTGCGATAACACTCAGTGCCAGTGTCGTTCGTGTGAGCGGTGCGTGCGATCAGTGCCAAGTCAAAAAGTGTATATTTTAGTTGTAGTAAAAGAACAAATTTTTTATGTTTAAACCAGTGATGGCACAATTAGTTGCTCCGTTAGGGCACATAATTCGAAGCTGACAATGGCGCTACTATAGTGAAATGGTGGTTGAAAAAGCGCTATCGCAGTGAACCGGTGGCACCCATCCCAAGATCAAGCAATACTTCAACAGAAGAAACTTCTCAGCAAACCTTACAAACCTCCAACTAGAAAAATGGTGGGAATGCACTCCTCCTCAACTTCTAACTCAAATCATTTATGCCTCCAAATGCATCTGAACACAGCAATCACAACAACAAGGCACATGAGCCAAAACCGCAGTCCAGGTAGCGAGGAAATGGTAGTGAAGTCATAAACGAAGAGGTCAGCATCGCCAGAAAAGATATATCCAGTATATCGCTGTTTTTCAAATAGGTTTAGGCAGCTGCTAGGAAACATTAGAACTATGAAAATGATGACGATCATTATTCGTCCAAATATTATAGGTGACAATGCAAGTACTTTCACTTTGTTAAAGATATTAAAAGAACGTATAAGGACGACTTCACAATAGAACAGAGCTATGTCAAATTTCATGTTCTCATAAGATGATTATAGAAGTTTTAGAAAGATTTTGTGAAACTGAGAAATATTGAGTTCCATTTTGATAAACGCTGTTGAAATTAGCGATGTAAGGATGGAAGAGAGAGGGTTAAGATAAGTAGGAAGGAATACAACGGAGGACTTGAAGAGATAAGATTCGCGACGGTTACGAAGATGCATCGGATGAAGGATTTCACTAATAAAAAAGTAGTCCGCATATAAGAAAGTGTTCCTGAGTATTGTGGGCAATTGACTTAGAAAATGGACTTAGTAAGAGAGAGTAAGCAGAATAGTTCAAACTTAAGCGTGCTTTGGTAGCAGTAGTGTTATAGAGATAGAATTCGAGGAAAGAGAGACAAGTCTCATATAATCGAAACTTGGATGATGGCAGAGATGTTGGGGCATTCAGGCAAGAATTGTGGCCCTTCAGCCTCGGTGTGTAAAATAGTTAGGGCCAGACATAGCTCCCCGAGTGTACAAAATTTAATTGCCCACTAGTGCATAAAATTGTGGTGACGAACATACGTGCTAACTATAGTGCAGCATATACAAAAGAGGGCACAGTCCATTGAAAAATTCAAAAAACATACACCACCTTTCTAACGTGTCCATCAAACAATATTCATACTACAATGTTCCGCTAGACAAGTAATCAATCCTACCCTTCATCCTAATCCATACATAATATGCAATCCGGGTCATATTCATCATTATTCAAACAGGATCATTCATATTAATACTCAAACATCGTATCACAAGTATGTTAGGCTCACAGTCTCTAATTGAAAATACAGGTAAATCTGTTGTGAATATTTGAATCTGATGGCAAAATAATGATAACTATATTTAACTTTTTCCAACTGAAAAAGTTTCACATTCCAGGATTTAGAATGTTTCAGAGAGGACCGAAATTGCAACAAAGCATAGGTGGCGTAAGCACTAAATAGTAGCAAAAAACTCGAGTGAAATTCAGTATCTAGCTTCAATCTCGAACTTAGAATAATAGGAATAAGAAGTAAAGAGTGGCTTATAGTAATATACTCAATAACAATACTGGTACCACTGCACTGCTCTGCTGTGCTGTCTGCTTGCTGCTGCGCTGCTGCTGCTGCTGGGTGGCTGTGCTGCGCGCTGCTGCTGTGCTGCTGCTGCTGCTGTGTACTACTGGTGTGGTGTAGTACAGTAATGGTGGTGGTGGGTGATGGAAATAGTGGTGGTAATAATAATATGAATAATAGCCTTAACATGACAACAAAGTAATAAATCATTGCAGCTTATAAGTCCCAATAAGAAGATTCTGAAAAGATTAGAAAATATTACCAATATAATGGTATTATTCCTCTTGGAGATTTGAACCAGCAACACGAGCTTGGGGCTGCAAGTCAATAATATACAGGCCGAAAGTTCTGGGAATTTGTAATTAATAATAGTCTTAATATTCATGCCAACAGATCTAACACATTTTCCCACAATGTTAATATTATCCCTGAGTTCTCGATATGTCATAAACAAGAAAATATAATATCACTGATCATAAAGTATTAGCTGAAATTAGATTCAGATGATAATGCGATCTAATATCTTACAAGAAAATTTAAAGAATTACAACCAGGAAATAAACTTTAGGAAAACATATAATTGGACTTAAGTTCGCTTCGCTAAATGAAAAATACTATAAGTACCATACTTTAGGTAGATTGCAAAATATGACTCCGAACTAGAAAAGTTAAATGCGGCTATTTTTTAAATTCTGACAATCGTACACAAAGATATACCCATATTATAAATACAACAAATAAACATTTTTTCCCTCTATTCATGGAAAATATTAATTTAATTAATCGAAAATAATTTAAGAAGATTTTGCAAATAATCGAGACAGACATAAAAGCAAAACTTAAATAATTATCAGAGTAGTTAAAATAGATTGGATAATTACGATACACTTTTTTCGGCAGTTTATAACCCATTGGAGTCAAACTCGCAGTCATCTCTGGACAACTACAAAAGAATATAGAGATTAAAAACGCAATATCGAATTAAAAGTGAACAAAAAGATATGCTCAGATGTTGATAAGGAAAGCGATTGCGATCTTTACAAATGTATTTAGACACACCCTCACAATAATAAACATAACAAGAAATTATAATTATATGAAAAACTTAATTAAGCGAACCAAAATAAAGTTTATTTCGCATCTGAACCGGCAATATCATTAAACTTTAAAAGCAACGGAAAATCACCCGGTATTGATGGAATCAGTATAAAGATGTCAAGAAATCTCAATAAAAATTCAGTAGCAGGACTAAATGCAGCTATTTAATGCCATCTTTTATGTTTAATTATTTCCCCTACTGTGAAGACTGCAATTGTTTTCCCTTTCGCACAGCAGAATAAGATCTCGACGTCTGAACATATACATGACTAATAAGTCTCTTCGTCAATTTCCAAAGTTTTTTTGAAAGGCTTTACTAAAGGACTAACAAGTATTGAGAGACACGGATGCAATACAGTATATTCATTTGGTTAGAGCAAATCATCTCGCTGCATCACTAGTGCTAAGGCTTACTGAGTATTGCAGCAGAGCTTCCAGAGAAAAAACTATGTGCTGGAATTTCGGATAATGCACAAGGTGACAGAGTCTGACAGTACCGGAGTCTGTATTTAAAATAGACAACTTGGAGACCCTGAAGGATAATTCAAAATATTATTAAGGCTTGTTAATCCACTGATAGAAAATTTAAAGTCAAATTAATCACTCCCTTTTGCAACTCTCGTAATATCAAGCCGGATTCCTCCGGCTCAGTTTCTTCAAACCTATTTATTTAATATCTTCGGTGAGTGACATACCCAAGTATTTCACCGTGAAACTGCTTTTTGCTGACGATACTGCAATGTTTTCAGCAAGCTCAGATATTAACGCTTAGCATATAATAGAGTTAGAATAAATATTAAATACTAATAAATGGACAAAAAAAATGGGAATCGCAATCAATTCAAAATGTCAGATAAGATATTTATCTAGGAGACTCAAAACCTCCCAATTGAAAATAGATGAAACAGAAATACCTTGGAAAGTGAACAATAAGTATCTGAGGTATTGTTAGACCAAGAATTTCCTGGAACCCGCTATTCACGAGATTATCAACAAATCCATTGCTAAATAATTAACTATACTTTTATAAATCACATTCAACTCATACCAAATGCCAGTTCTATTTATAATCTATTATCCCCACGCTAACTTATGCTTTCCCAAGTGTGGGGGAAACGTGCTTCACTACATACAAAAAATGCAAATTGTCCAAAATAAAGTCCTCCAGAAATAATTAAAGCTCCATGGTTTATACTAACCAATTCAAGAGAACTCAATGGGAAACAGGCTTGAAAATAAAAAGTAGCAATAATTTCTATTCTTCCCTTCTTCATCTCATTACGCCTGAAATTTCACCCCTAGGTCGACAGCAAACCCAACCATCAATCCAAATTTCCAGAAGACATGCTTAAACCTCCTAAACCAATAATATATCCGTAATAATAGAATTTTCACGTTCCATTCTATTGTCGATAGGCAAATCCTAAACCTAACCCCACTCTCTCCAAAAAATCAAAAATAAATCAGCTGCTTCTAAAGCAAACTAACGAATTAAAACGAGTCAGAGTTATCTATCTCCATTTGTCAAGATGCCAAATACAAATGTAGTATGTAAAACCGAAACCCCTGAAGAAACGTTGGTCGAACGAGAAGAATTAAATTTTAAAAAAAACATCTTATCATGCACTCTATCACTTCATAGCATTCTCTGCAACAGGCCAGGATACTATTACTCTTAAAGGATCTTTAGTTGAACTAATAATATAATAATATA
>BOPP01000198.1:1908554-1946069 GCA_017312745.1 Gryllus bimaculatus
GTCCCCTTCTCTCCCCCAACACCGCCCCCGTCAAATTCACCGTCTCCTCTGCCCCCCTCCCCTCGCCGCCACGTCCCACCAGCCACCCTAGACCCACCACATCACCGCCGCCTTCCCGCCCAAACCGCCGGCCCCACCGCATCCACCACTGCCGCCGTGCAACTTGGCGCAAACCCTGTTGATTAAGGTTGTTAGTGTTGCGCCGGGGATTGTGAGATACGTGGGCTGATACCGCGCCATAATGAGATGCACATTCACAGTGGACTGTGACGCCGCCACTGCAGCCAGAGCCGCTGGCGCCGCCCCCCCCCCCAACCAATGAAGCCTCGATGGGAATAGCGGGAGAACCTCGCGCTGCGCTGAGACCCGAGAGCTACACGGAAAATATTCAGAGAGCAAGCGCACAGCCCTACAAAAGAGATACCCATTAAATAACTCAACATAAAACCAGAAATATCAGAAAATAACGAAGTGCATAATAAAACTTATCGATATTATTAAGATTTAGATAGGTAAAAAACATGAAGAAAGTATGTTTATTAATCATAATAAGCAGGGTAACAAATGTATATGAATGTAATGTGTAATCATTAAATCAATCAAGAATGCAAATGTTACAAGTGACCAAAAGAAACTATTTTGAGATTATCTACGAAAATATTCGCAAGGAAAAAGTCCCTGTAAACTGATCACAAAAACAAAAGTACCATACGTAACTTAATAACATTAAACGATGCGACTAATGTATTTAATACAAAGTATATAACTCTATGAACGCAGTTTATTTCTACAAGAATGCACCAAATGGGTATCTTAGGTTAAAGATAGGTCAGAAATCTTCGTCCACTGGATGGTGAGATCCGGCACCAACCTATCGTGAATTAGTGGGGTTCTCCCCAACGTGGTATTTCCCACTAGCACGGCACCGCTCCAACCGAGAGAAGCTCTAAGCTCCCAAGTGGTCTCCAGGCATGTGTGTGCAGGTAAGTGAAGTACAGAAGTGCAGGTAAGTGTGTGTGTGTAAGTAAGTAAGGAATGATAGGACAAGGAAGAGGAAGTAAAGATCGAGCGCTGTTCTTGGCCCGTTTGTTAGGGTGCTGCTCCGGAATTCGCCTGGTGTTGATCAGAGAAACGACGGAAAAGTACCGATCAGAGCACTTCGACCGCTCGATGAGGGAAAAGAGATGCGAGTGCTAGAGCAGGAGACGCGCGGCGCAGAGATGCAAAGCAGGGGCGCTGGGTGGGTCCGTGGAGGGGAGCACTGCACGTGCGATAGGGAAGACGAACACGAAGGACGAGGACGCGGAAGACGATGCGAGAGGTGGGGAGATGGGAGGAGGAAGCGCTAAAGGAGGTGCGGGAGAACGGGGAGAAATAATGTGAAGGGATTTCAGCTGAGAGGATCAGTGTGAGGAGGAAGGGCGAACGAGCGGTGGCAGGGCGGGGCGGAACAGGGCAGGGTGGGGAAGGAGGGGAGGGTCGGCTGTTCAAAGAGAACTGAACGTAAGAGGGCGGAGGGGGCGGGGAGAGAGAAGCGGCGATGTTCGACGGCCGAATTCTGGGTCAAGTGCCGGTCAGCAAAGCCCGCGCTTTTACTGCAGGGGCTATCGAGCCGAGCAGGCAGGGCAGGGGATGAGGGGGGCTGGGAAGGCGCCAGTGGAGTGATGGGCGCGGGTCGTAGTAGAGACGGCTAAAGAATGGGAAGACCGGGTGCCGTACAGATGCAGGTACGGTGGAACTGTGAAACAGAGGATATGTGCAAAAAGATTCATATGCGCAGAAAGCAGTATGCCGCGTGGCTTTGGAAACGGAGACGCAAGATAACGGGAGATAATGAACCGCGGAATCAGATACTAATGTGCGGGCACAAACGAGTGAGGTTAATGCAGCGAGACTTCGGAAACTGAGGTGCGAGATAATGGGGGATCATGCGCAGCGGAACTCAACGCCGATGTGCGGGCAGAAAAGAGCGAGGTGAATGCAGTGCGAAATATATAAAGATAAGTGAATGAATGACTTTAGCGAGTGGAAATATTCAATTAACTACTGTGTTGAAAAAGGGAAGCTAAGGCTAGAAGAAAACATTTCATTGCATTGAAATCTTCTCGACAGAGTAGCATAGATTTTTGTTAAAATTTTAAGATTTTCGAAGAAAAGATTTTAAACAAATTGGGTTCTTGAGAGAACGTTTAGTTACTCTATAAACGTGCGTGACAGGCATCTGAAATTGTCTATAACTTCTGTACATTGTTTAGACAGATGATTATTTGAGCTTCAATATGTATCTGGAGAATTTTGAGTAGACAACAACTGTGCACTTTGAATGGACACTGAATTTTCGGAAGTGGAGTTGAAGAGAGCTCTCGGGTAGAACTGAGAGTAGCTGAACTTTCTTTTCAGTAGTAATTCTGATGAGAATATACAAAGATCTCGAGAAAGCATCCATGTAAGGCAGAACTTGGAGCCTTTGACGGACACGTGAGACATAGCTTTAAAAAAAAAGGCCCAACAAAATGTTCTGGCTCATTTTTAGTAGGCTCTTGAGCTAACATTCGTATTGGCAGATGTTTACATTCACTAAAGATATTTTTCTCAGGCCAAGCAAACACCATTAGGAAGCTTGTATATATTACAATATATAATGATAAAACTTGGATATGTAATATGGTTCTTCACGAATTAGCAGGTAATTCATACAATAGCTTGACGGTTTACAAATATGTACGAATGAAGAAGAACAGATTATTTTAGCCACAGAGCGCTGGCTACAGGAATGTGATTGTCGGAGCGTGAGTAGTCCTGTGTTTTTTCGATACGTATTGTGGCAAACAAATGAGAATAAATTATAAGTTACACAGACTCAAGGTTATTTATGTGCATTACGAGGGCCGAAGCTTAATCGCCAAACTCGAAATTGTGTAGGAAAACGTCAAGAGACATGGCATTGAGTGAGGTTGGATTAGCTTAGGTGCTATTGTACAAACAAAAATGTACGGCTGACAGTAGAATTGGAAAGTACAGGCCCTGTTTTTGATTAGCTTTCTAAAGTTCTCGCCAACTGGCGGATTCCACTTTGTCACATATTATCTGCTATTTCTCGACACCGTCGCAAACGTCATTAATCGTATCAAATATGCTTTGAATCTCTTCCAAATTTGGATTTTATCCACCCATTTTGTATAATATGGACATCAAATAGTAAGACCTAGTATATGATCGTGTAAGGAGGCGTTTGCATGTGTTTGGAAAACGTTGACAAACTTGGGTAAACTTGGGCGAAAATGATGAAACAAATAGCAAGTTAAGTGAAATCCAACTAGGGTGACCATATTTAAAACGCTCAGATTTTTTTTATTTTGATAAATATGTATCAGCATCAGTGAAATTCTCAAGACTTACGACGTTTTGAAAGAAATGCTGATAATTATCCAATCCTATAGAATTGTGCTGCCATTGCATTAAGGCATTGTGGTGAAGATGTTAGCGTCTATATACAAGCCTGTTATTGTGAGAATGAGATTAATACTTCGAACAGACATTGAAACACCTTCATTAGCGCCGTCATTCGCAAAGCCTTTGCAAGAAGCAACGAGCTAGCGATCGAGGAAGGAAGAAAAGTCCGAGTAAGACTGGAGTATGTTAACAGAGAATGGTAGCGTTCATCTGTATATTTGAGACAAAAAAAAATTTAAAAAGTGCGCCTGCGAGGTGGAATGGGCGACTGAGCGGGGAATATTCGGTCACCGAGAGGCCGCGTTGCGGCCGCCCGCAACCCCATTGACAGCGCACGGCGGGCCAAGCGCCTGGCACGCGATCGCTCCACGCAAGCCCCGCCCCCCGCCCGCCCGCCCACCTGGATGCCTCCGCAGCGGCCCTCGCAGGCCACTCCGCGGTCAGCGAAGCTCCGCGAAAAATGTTACGGTTCATTTCGCGGCTCTTTGTGACGGCGGCGCCAGCTATGCGGATCGTATTGTAATGGGAACGAGTTTTTAACTGTTTCAATGGATGAAACACTAGGATGGAAATAAAGGCCTTGTTAGAAAATCATCCACAGTGATGGTTTATTCAAAATTTTGTTTTGAGAATATTACTGTATCTTATTCTTTGTATAATGCGCTATATACCAAATAAATTTTTTTCAGTACTTATATTTTCCTGTACAAGCCTTACTTCTTACGAGCACTGAACAAGGAACTGAGCGGAAAATAATGGAATGACAATACATATGTCTAAAAACAAACCCATCGTTATTGGCAGAAGTCATAAGTACAAAGAAAAAACTACCGTTTAATTAACAACAAGTACCTAGGAATCCATTTCGATAGTAAAGTAAGCTGGAAAAGTTACGTAGATCTTGTTGTAGGAAGATTTCTTCACTTTGTAATGCACATCGTGAAAAGGAGAACAGGAAACGCAAATGAAATGTCTAATGGAATATGGTACAATTTGTTGAGATCCGCACAAAATAATGCCGTGTAAAAGTATGGAAAGGATTCAGCGTAGGAAAGCTAAATTTACTTTCAGGGGCAAGAAAATGGCAGAGTGGGATTCACTCGAAAATAGGCGATCAGTATCAAAAATCTGCTCTTTGTATAAAGCTTATAGCGGTTATTCAGCTTGGAAAGAAATTTATCGGCGTTTAAGAATTCCTACATACATCAGTGTTGGGAATCACAAGTACAAAATAAATTAAAGACCCAGAGAACGATGTTAGAGAAGAACGAGAAATTTTCTTTCACAAATCGAACTATAACGCAATGGAATGCCTGCAAAAGCCTTTGAACCCTTTCCTTGAAGCGTTCATCAGTTTAGGAAATTAATTTAGAGGTTAATAAGTAAATGAGGGATATAAGTAAGAGTAGTAGGTTATAGGGCGATTCATAAGTAATATATTGTGAGGTGAAGTGTCGTGCGATATAGAGCAGAGAAATAATGAAGGAAGAGATTTAAGCGTCGTAGTGAAGTGAAGTGCAGTGTGGTCTTAATTGAACAAACATCCAATGCGGAGTTAGAGCATAAAAGTTTCGTTTTCCTAAGGTAATTTAATAGTTAATGAATCAGTCAGTTTTATATTATTATTATTACTATTATTATTATTACTATTATTATTACTATTATTATTACTATTATTATTATTACTATTATTATTATTATTACTATTATTATTATTATTATTATTATTATTATTATTATTATTATTATTATTATAGGATCGATAACGACTAAACTCTGCCTGAGCGGGAGAAGGGAGAATGTACTAACCATTATAGCAGGAGATTTCCGTAAACACATACCCTTCTTGTTACTACATAATAACAGAACTTGTTACGGGTAAGGAAACAAACAATTGACTAATTAATGGGTTGCTATGGAGACAAGTTTGTTCTGAGAGAGGCTGACTAAATATACAAAGATGTGGATGAATGACGATTAAGTCGTGATATTTAAAGTGAAATACTCGTTTCAATACACAATCAGTAATGTATTCAAGAGCTTAGAAGATTGGCGAAAACAAGACATTCGGGAACGCGGAGCAGCTAACATTTCGTCGATTCATTAGCCATCAAGAACTTTTATAGCATATATTTTATTTTGTTGTTGAAACTAAAGTGTTTTACTTGACAATCCTCTAGAGTGAAGAGAACGGACAGAACGTTGGGTAAGTGGAAAGCAACGGCAGCTGAAACTATATTGGAAATACCCTCGGTCGCGGCGCCTAAGGAAGCATAAACTGTTGCGGGACGGGAGTCACTAAATACGTAACACTTGTGTATATAAAACACGAGTTTTTGCTTGCAGCAGTACCTCTAACACAATACAAGCAGGAGGATCGCGAGTCAGTCGGAGCCAATGAGCCTCGTGTTCACAGCTCAACCAGCCAAAGGCCACGCCCTCGGGTGGCCGGGAGTAGTGCGAGGGCGGGGGGGGGGGCAGGGGGGCTGGCGCATCTGCCGGGAAACGAGGGCCAAAAACGCCGCGGGGGGCGACTTGACTGGGCGGCGGGCGGCGGGTGGGGGCGGCCGGCGGCAGACTGACGGGAACACGGTCGCCCATCACGTGGCACCGGCGGCGGCGGCGGCGGCGGGGGCGGCGGGCGGCGGGGGGCGTCAAGCACGCCCGGCGGAACGCGCGCCGCCCATCGCCCGCCCCACTCGCCCGCCGCGCTCGCCCCGCCGCGCTCGCCGCACGCTCGCAACGCCCGCTCGCACGCGACCGCTCGCACGCCCGCTCGCCCGCGGGCGTGCGCCTCGCTGACGCAGCCGCCCGCTCGCCTCCCGCTGGATGGCGCTGCCCTTCGGAATGACACCGACTATGATGGAATGGCGCCGCCCGACCATGCGATGCGAGGTGATGTGCGGGTCAAAGACCCGACGAATTACGCCGGCAGGAGAATTATTACAAATGGACGTGCTTTCTCGTGGCATGTGAAGAGAAGTAAATTGGGAGGGAGCGGTACGAGAACATCACATGCTGTTGTATGGGAATGCGAAATTTATGTTTCACGTAAGCGTTAACAATAATCGAAAAATTATTTTCATTGCGAACCATAATAATGCTGACTGGGGATCAGCGAATTACTTTTACATATTTCATGTACAGTTCTACGGGCAACTAATACATAGTGAATATTGAATAAGTTAATTGATTTGAATATGTAGGCTTTCATAATGTGATAATTGAGACTTACCAAATCGTATAGTAGAAGTGTGGAAGTAAAGTATTTCCGGCAACCTACAAAACTAATTTTCCCGAAGAACATATTGAGATGCAAATCAAAAGCGAAACTTTAAGGACTCACTAGGGAATCCATTCAGGAACAAATATTGTGACACAATACACAAGTCGAGCCCCACTCTTTAAGGTAATTATAAAACGTGTCTACGCCGTCAGGGCTCCCCTGCGCCCAGCAAACTCTCACCCCAGCACTGCACGCCCTCCACGTGCTTCGTCAGCCACCCCGCCCACCAAACCTCTTGTCGGGTGCTCCCGCAACAGGCCAGCCACATCACATCGCATCGGATCCGTCACTTTCCACTTGGCGCCGCCCAAACAGCCAACGGCTTCCCACTTGCGGCCCCGCACCCGCGCGTCCGCCCACCGCAAAATTCTGACGCCCCCCCCCCCCCCCCCAGCGCCAGCCGCAGCGCTGCCAGCACGTCGCCCCCGCCCCTCAGCTGCGCCACCGCAGCGGGCACAGAGGAGGGGTCGAGGTTTCGGTACACCATCAGAAATGGCATTAAATGTAATGTAGATGTACTGTACATGAAATGTAATGTAGATGCATTGTACATGATATGTAATGTAGATGCATTGTACATGATATGTAATGTAGATGTATTGTACGTGAATGGTAATGTAGATGTACTGTAAATGAAATGTAATGTAGATGTATTGTACATGAAATGTAATGACGATGTACTGTACATAAAATGTAATGTAGATGTATTGTTCATGAAACTTAATGTAGCGTTGTACATTAAAAAATATTTTAATACATTTGTATATTAAACTCAATACAGAAGTTAAAATCACTATAGATTAAATGTAGAGATTGTCCAGTTTCCCCTGTCTCTCATAATTCATCTCGTGAATTCATAATCACTAGTCCAACCAGATCATTCATTCACTCATTCATTCATTCATTCATCATTCCAGATATGACCATAAAGCTTTGACTTTTGTATGATAATGGACATGTGTACATTACATTTAATGTGCGGTCATGATAAATGCTTTCGTGTAATTTACATTAAAGTAACGCGGAAATTTTTGACAGTGTACGATTAGATATTTCGATCTTCCATTTTCATCACATTAAACCCTTCCTTTAAGTTATAATTTTATTATTAGTCTATCGATTTGGTTTCTTTTGTGTCTACAAGTTTTATGCAATAACACATAGTAAAATAATGTTTTAATTACAAATAGTACTCGAAGATTATAATAAAGTAATTTGTATTAATATATAATTTGTGTCATTAATAAAATGCTACGACTAAATGTTTGCTTCCCTCTCCTTGAAACTTTCAGACGTCTTGTAATGTGACCAAACAAAGGTTTCTGTAATTAGGGTTAAAATGTGAAAACGTAAGTTTCAAGGCAGAAGTTTTAAGAGATATCAATAAATATTAACCCGTGTCACAGAGCACTTGATTTTCTAAAGTAACCTTCTACAAGTTTTCTGATTTCTTTACCCATAAAAATTAAGTATAAAAATTAAGTATAGCTAAACATGCATTTATATACATTCAAGGACTCCCTTTGAGGATCTTTTATGCCAGAAAAAAGAGTATTCGAACAAAAACGTATCGGTGAAATTAGGTTTGTACTGCGTAGATATTCGGCACACAGTTAACGGCGGTTTCAGTATGAACGTCGCAAATCTGCAATTGTAGAGTCAATGGTTTGGAAAGGTAATAATCTTTGTATAGCGCGACTAAACAAAATATCGAACGAAGAACAGTAAAACGTCCCAAGACGACATAACTTTCGATACACACGTTGCACACACGCAGAAGCAGTTGGGCCGGCGCTTGACGGGAAAAACTTCCCTGCACCAAAGCAGTGACCCTGGAAAAAAACCAGATTAACGCGCTTTAACGCTGTGACTGTGCATTATTCTGTTCAATTTGTCTTGCTCCTGTTGTATAAAGAATCACACTTTTAACCTATGCGCTTATTATCGTGCTGTAAAATGTTTTCGGATGTTAATGTGGACAACGTATTCTGTCGTAAGGCAATGATCCGAACGCCTTTGTCTCTCCGCATTGCCAGTGCAATCGTTCTTTAATAATTTGATAGCTTGGCGAGTAGGTTTAGTGCATGCCCATGTTGTATCCCGTCACCGACCCTTGCGCACTCACCAGTTCGCGCGAAGGAATGCAATAAAACATGCATGGGGGTGAAACCAGAGCTCAACGCAAAATCTGGGATTTCACTGCGACAAATAATTTAATAGCCGGATCGGAATGAGAATTAATCATTAAAATTTAGTAACGGGCATACATTTATGATAGCAATTAAGCGACAATTTGTAATTACAAAGTCGTTCGAACTCAAGTAATTATTGCTGGTTCATCATGCACTGTAAATATGAATCTAATGCGAATATTTAAATTAATGAATGCGCGAATGTCTCATTGATCTGCGAATGTTTGATAACATATTTCGCTCTAATCATTTATTCGACAAATAACGATTCGATAATTTGCACAGCATAAAAACGGTGAAAGTTACGGAAATATTCCCATTTAATCATTAATGGATTCGTCAAAAGTGACGAGAATCGACAAGTGAGAATTTAAACGATACAATTTCGAAGCACGACGGGGCGCGTTAGAATTGCATGAGAATGCGGAGATCCTCGCGCTCGAGATATCTAGAAAAACGGGGTCTATTAAGGCATCTGCATTTTTGGGATAATCCCATTTCGGGGTTGTCTTGGGCGCGGGGGCGCCGGAGGCTGGGCGGCCGAATTTCCGGCTGTGTACTTCTGCTCGCTCAATGTTCGAACATCGTGCCGTGAAGGAATATTTAAAACCCGTGGTGGCCGGGATCTCTCGCCCTCGCCAAAGCAGCAAGCAGCAGCAGCAGCCAGAATCCGTGGGCGCCGGGCGACGGCGTTGGAGCGGAGGGGGGCGAGGTGGGCGGAGGCGGGGCGTGCGGGAGTGGCGGGCGCGGGGGATGGCGGGGCGGAGGGCAGAGTAAGGTAGGGGCGAGGTAGGTGGGTGCTGCACGTGCTGTGGTAGTGGCAGGAACGGGGCTGTGGCGCTGGTGGAGGCGGTGCGTGCCGCAGCAGAGAGCGGGCCGGGGCGGGGCGAGGGCGGGCGGAGTAACGGAGCGTGCCGCGGGGCGGAGGCGTGACGGGAGCGACTTGCGAACAATCAACCGGCATTACCAGTGATCCCGCCGGAGAACGAAATTACCGGCCAAAGGCTCCTTATCGCGCGGGCTCATGCTCTCATTTCCAAGGCAACGCGTGGCGCCCGGGGGCAGGGAGAGGGCAGCGTGCGAGGGCTGTTTGCGGAGGCGGGGAAAGGCGTGTGGACGACGCCCGGGATGAGGTGGACGGGTGGCTGGGTGAGAGCTGGGGGAAAATACGCCTACGGCCACGGAGGGAGGGAGGGAGAGGACGGTGGGGGGATTGGTGAGCTGCGGAGAGCAGGAGCGGCGGCGCGTGAAGGGAGGCAGGGAGCATTCGCAGGGGTGGAAACGCAAAGCGCGTTCGTCGTGGGAGAAAGCCGCGGGAAAGAGAGTGGAGACGGGGCCAGGAGAAGTAGCGGAACAACGGCGTGTGAGGGGGGAGGGGCGTAGGTGACTGCGAGAGGGGAGCGGGGACAATCCTTCCATCTCTCCCAAGGTGAGTGGGAAGTAGGGGAGCGCGGGGACGACTAGACCGAGGAGACGGCAGGGCGGGGTAGCGAGAAGAATGGGCGAGACTGGGTGTGTTGGTTGTTAGTAATTCCGGGTGCGTCAACGGCTAAGATCGTTTATCCCGTAAGTGTGGTACATGTTGCATCTCTGGAAGTGGTGGGAAGCATCGGGACGTGATCATACACCGCTGAAAAGTGAGACCGTCGACTACGGGAGTTACCCACAACCAAGCACCTTCCACCAGCAGGGCCTCGCGGAGCTAGAACAAGCTCTAAGCTCTCGACTTGCCTTCCGAGTGAGTACAAGGGTGGTAGTGTAGTGCCTGTTGGCGTTAGTCTGTGCAGTGGTGGGTGAGAATAGGTCACGAATTGGAAAGGAAAGACTCCGTGGTCCGTTTGTTTCGGTACTGCTGCGGCTTTCGGCTGGTGTTGACCGGAGAAATCATGGCAAAACTACCGATCAAATCTGGGCACTAGAATTCATCTCCATCGGCCTAGGTATCTAGCTAGTTGGTCTCGAACCTAGGACCTCCCGATCAGCAACACTGCAGCGCCATCAGTCGACGCCGGCGGGCCTGGGCGTGCGGCGAAGCGCCGGGGTGGCAGGCCCGCAGGCCTGGGGGGCGTGGCGCGGGAGCACTGTATATTACTCGCGGGCGTGCGGTCCGCCCCCCCCCGGTGCGCCGGCGGGCGTCGCAGTGACAAGACAAACCGCTCCTCATCTGTCGTTAGCAGCTTCAACGCGCACCGCCCGATCAATACGGCTGCGTCGTGCGGCGGCGGCGGCGCCGCGCGCGTCCGCGTTCGCGTGTTTGCGTGCGCGTCATTAAAAGAGCAGCGCCTGCCTCCCGCAGCAGCGGCTCGCGCCGGACGGCGCGGTGCGGCGCCACGACGGCTCTCCAAGCGCCCAGGGCGGTGGCGTTGCTTGTGGAGGGAGAGATTGCACACCTCGTGGTTAAAGTGAACAACGGTTGGGTGGCGGATAATATCGAATAATGAAACGGGTCTTGTATCTAGTCCAATAATGTACGTTAAAAATTAAAGGTATTGGATGATTTTTTTTATTTCACAGTTAGGTACAGCAGACCTCCAATGTGTTGTGTCTATAAATGCTAACGTCTTTGCTGGTTATTTTATTTTGTTGGATATTGTACGAGTATTATTAAATTTTCCAATTGTAATTTATTGTGAAGCAATTTAGCATCTTAGAATTATTACTCAAAATGGGCCAATGTAATGAAATCCAGCCTAGAATTTGGTGACAAGTACATAAGGTGGAAAATATTGAAAAACCAATATTAAAATCATATATTAGCGTAGTGTATGTTGTTATCTTTTCTCATAAGCAATTCAACCAATAATTATAATGGCTTCAAACAATCTCTGAGAGTTTTATAATTATGTAAAATGCCGTTACAGGATATCGGTCATAGAGATTTGTATTTGTAAACATTACACACAGTATTTTTAGAAGAAATGAATGAAAGTCTTTATTCCTACTGATAGTTTAAAAAGAAAAATTAACAATTTACAAACTAAGTTTAATTCCTTTTTCGAATATATAATGAACCCACAGAAAATTGGAAAGAATAATAACCAACTCAAAGTATAGCTTTTGTCTCAAAAATCGATACAAAGTTCAATAATGTAGATGATTGCATCGGCAGTCATTCTGCACTAATATTGCGGTTTCATAAATCTCTAAAGCCATCAACCATTAAGGCAGGAATTTGCGTTGATATGATTGATACCAGAAGAACACGGAGGAGAGTGACGGAAAATGTGACACTAGTGATACAGAATGGGAAGGAAGTGGTGTCTGACAGTAACGGTGGTGGTGGTGATGTCGGGGGATTGAGGTACAGAATGGTGAGAGGCCGATGGTGGGGGACGGTGGCGGGAACCGACGGTGGTGAGAACGGGTTAATGGGTTTTCAAAGGGTTGGGAGTGGCACGCCAAGCAGATGAAGGGGGACGGAGGGGGGACCGTGGCGGAACGGAGAGGTGACAGTGCGATGACGGCGGGGGACGGCCTGGGAATTCGGGTAGGACGAGTGGGGCGGCGGGGGGCGGCGGAGGGTGACGGCGAAGGGACGGCGGGGAGTCGAAGGTCGACGGGAGGACGGCGGGGACGGCGGGGGACGGCGGGGGCGGCGGGGGACGGCGAGGGGTTCAGCGGAGCGGAGCCGAGCGGCGACTGCGGTGGGCGCAAGTGTCGGTAGCTGCAGGGAAAGAGACGGAACGGTGGCGGCGGGCGGCGAGGAGGTTGTAAACGTGGGCGAGGTAAGCAGAGGAGGGGTGGCGGTGGGCCCCGCCACTCGACGCAGCCGCATTGTGCGCGTGATTGCGCTGCAAAGTGGCCGCGTGGGCCCTCCCCACTCCCCACTCGCACCCTGCGCCCGCCCCCGCCCGCTTCACGCCAATGATACTCCGACTCTGCGAATCGCAAGGGCATCGCCGCGTCTAAGCGAAGCGAAGCGACCTCCGACACGCTCAGCGAGAAGCAGAATGGAGGTAACGCAAAACACGGGGATTACTACGCGGGGAAAGCATTGGATATCTGACGTGGACATGCTCGAGATCAATTTGAAGCAAACACATTATTGGATATGCGATGTAGTTACAGCATGTACATATGTTTACCGGAGCAAAGATGAGGCCAAACATAAGTGCAGTGGTTTCCCTTCACCTGCCGTTTGCATTGACGGTGACTGTAACTACACCCAAAAAGCTTTTTTCTCCAATAGGATGAGATTATATGTTATAATGCGAATGAAGAAGACATATCCTGGACCTTTACTTCTTAAATGGACTACTCCAAATTCCACGTAGAAGTCTTTTTTTAAAGATGGTTCAAAATTTAAATTCTAGAATCCATTAATAATGGGTTAGGAAGACACAAGAATGAAAAATGCACCATTATTTCAAAAGTACACAAGTTTCAATTTTCATAATGTATGACACATTTCACCTGATATGCGGAGGATTAAAAGATAAATAGGGAAAGAGAAATTTAGATCACATGAAAATATTTTATAATAAGAAGAATGATAAATAATACTACACGTGTCGAAAATATGGTTTGGAAAGACATGAAAACACAGCTCTTCAGCGATTCAATCATGAGTAACCAAGGAGAATAATTAATATTAAAGCAAATTTAAGGTCAATTCAGAATATATAGAACTGCCTACCCTAGAAAGGTAATACTCAAAGATGATACAGAATATTTCCCATGTAGTAGTCAGACAGAAAATAAATACTATAAATATATTTTTCAATTTGTGGTATCTAATTAGCTAACAATCTCTCTCTCTCTCTCTCTCTCTCTCTCTCTCTCTCTCTCTCTCTCTCTCTCTCTCTCTCTCTTTCTTTCTTTCATTCTTTCTCTCTCTGTATATATGAATATATATGCTCATGGACGTACAGAATCTGCAACTAAATGTAAGTAAATGTAAGACGGAGACAGAGAGAGTCAGAAAGACGAGGAGAGACAAAGTGTGAGAGTTGGAGGAAGGGGGAGATGAAGGGATGAACAGCGTCTGTCGGGTTGCGTTATTATTTCAATAGATGTGGGGCAGAGAATAACTGGTGTTTGATTTCCTATTTTATAATATACCAGAAATGTTAATAAAAATCATAAAAATAATTGTCAGAAAATACATGACAGAAAATATTAGTAATAAAACCAAAGCGTTTTATTACACTATCGAAATACATAACTAATAATACATCGAGCATTCTTGTTCACTATAGTGCAAATATAGTTTGACGAGTATATTTTTTTATAAAGCTAACTTTGAATTTAATCTATAAATATCAGTATGTTTGAAACTAGATTAATGATATCACATTTGGATACAATGTAATATTTATTTTCTACGTTCTAAAACAAAGACAAAATGTAAAACACATTTCCCGTACAGAAAATCAAACAAGGGCATTGTATTTTTAACTCTAAAAAATTGCCAATTCAGGAGAAATTTTCGAGAACGCAGAGGAAAATTAATTCACTTTAAAACCTTCCAACACATACTCATCAAAATATTCGAGCGTTAAAATACAGAGATAAAAGAATTTCAATATGCGCATTTTTGTGATTCATTGCCACTCTGATGTTCCGTGACAAATACTCCGCTGCCATCGGAAATCAAATGGAAAGGGCGGTGGGGCCGCGGGTGGGCGAGGACAGCCACGTCGCCCACGCCGTCTTCCGAGCGCATATTCCACCTCCGCGTTTTTTACGGGCGCCCTCTTTTTCATGTAGTATTTTTG
Organism: Gryllus bimaculatus; assembly: GCA_017312745.1. Taxonomy (NCBI): domain Eukaryota; kingdom Metazoa; phylum Arthropoda; class Insecta; order Orthoptera; family Gryllidae; genus Gryllus; species Gryllus bimaculatus. The sequence continues at coordinate 1,923,203 of BOPP01000198.1, forward strand.
CGTTACCGACGGCGATAAATCTCTGCCTCCAACAGCGGAAGCGGTGGGGCTTGATGGCGGCCATTAGCCGCGCGCCAATATTGTCTCAGCTCTGAAAAATACGCCCCGCCCGGCCCGGCCCGGCCCGCGCCGCACCGCGCCTCCTGGCGCTGCCGATGACGAGTCGCGTTGGACGGAAGACTGACGGCCGCCGGCCGGCCGGCCCCCGCGGCGATCCGCGAGCTGCCACGCCCCCTCCGGCCTCACGCCCCTCTCTGCGGTTCCATCCCCTCTCTGGTTCCGTCTCTCCATCCTCGAGCCTCAGTCTCCTATTCTAATTCCTTCGGTTGCATCCCTTCTCCCATTCCGTCTCCCCATCCCTGCGCCTCACTCTACATTTCACCGTTTCGGTCCCTTCGGTTCCACCCTTTCTCCGTTTCCGTCTCTCCACCTCCATGCCTTCTTTTCACACTCTACTCAGCTGCTTCGATGGTACCCTATTCTCCCATTCCGATTCTCTCCGTTCCAGTCTCTCCGACTGCACCCCTTTTCCTGTTCGGTCTCTCCACTCCGGGGGCTATGTCGCAGGTATTCTAACCCCATCCATCTTTCCGTTTGAGGCTCTCCGACACAATTTTCTCCCCTCGTCTCTTTCTATCCACCTCTCGCGACTCTCTGTGCCCTGACTCTGCGGTTCTACCCTTTCTCATGTTCCGTCTCTCCATCATCTGCCTCCGACTCCGATTCTCTGGCCTCGTCCACCTCCACACCCGCGGCCCTCCACCACCGTATCTCTCCCTTCGGCTGACACCCCTCCTTCCCCCCCCCACTCCAGGTCGCATTCTCCCCCTCCTCACCTGTCACCACCCACTCTCACATGTAGCTGGACGATCATTAACATGCCACCGCTTCTCGTGAGATCTTGCTGACATTTGTTCCTGATGATTTTGGAAGTTTGCGTTTCCATTGCCACGACTTGAATTCTGGTACCGGTAGTGTCTAAAAATTACATCAGAAATAAACAGTTAACAATGTATCTTGTGCACTTATACAATTATAAAGTTTTAACTGGAACCGATAACAATGCCTTTTACAATATATGCAGGAGATGTAAAAAGAATAGAAAGCATTGTCATCATGAGATATAACAGTTCGTAGGGGAGTTCATCAATGTCCAAGGAGCGTGGCGGGAACAGTCGGCGTAAACATACCTACTCGAATACAGTCCCTACTCTCAGGTGTGCTATACCAAAACCACGCCTGTCCCATCCGACGCCCGGCGCTTTTTATATTCAGGCGACAACGTCACGGGCAGTGGCTCGCCTCAGCTTTTCGTTCCAGTGGCGGCTTCCGTTGCCCTGGTGAGCCCTAACACAGCACACCACCTAGCGCTGCTCCGCTGCCAGCGCGTCAACTCCAAACGCGTAATGCATCCATGATAGAAGGTGAACGGTGTGACCGTTTAGCCGCGTTTACGGATTAAATAGTTCTTCCCTCACAGGAAATCATTTCAGGTCATTCGCTTTTCCTTTCTCGGCAAACATCCTTTCGTTGGCGCATTTCGCAGGCCGAATCCCGGCAGGCCTAGGCCGTGGGCATGACGAAAAGGGCTTCGTGTGGGGAATTCCCGGCGGAAGGCGCAAGTAAACGCGGCTTCGGTAGTAAAAGCGTTAGCTTATCGGAATGTTTGGGCGTATCGGGAGTTTGTGAGTGCAAACAAGAATAAAGCCACGGATTTTTAAAGGCGAAAAAAAAATTCTACGCTCGCCTTTCCGTGGAGGGGAAGTAACGTTAAGTAATATTATAGATTTACAAGTGTAAATTTAAGAATCCTAAAATAAACCTCTGAGCTAAATTCACAATCGCGGGTTTAAATCAATGGGCAGAATGATACATTCTTTCTCCGCTAGATGGTGAAAGAAGCATATAAAATTTTAATCGTCACACGGAAGAGCAGGTGTGATAGCCCGAGTCTCGCCATGTAATATGAGGCATCAATGAATGAAATTGAATTGTGAATTTTGTCACCGCTTGCAGCGAGTGGCCAGTGAGTCAGGCAAGGCGCAAAACGGGCGCGGAACGAACAACACCTTTGGAGGAAATGAGCAACCTTGGTGCAAAAGGTATATAACGATTTCATAGGTACTTTTCTAACAAGGTTTTTTAAGATATAGCTGCATTTTATGCATATCAGAAATTTAGCACTTAGATGTGTATCAGTAAAGAGGGTGCGTTGTTTACTCCATACGTGCGTTAGTTAGTTTACTTGATGTTTGGTGGTGAGTCTGGTTCGCATCCAAAGAGAAGTTTGAAAATCCGCTTCACCTCTGTTTTCCCTCCCATTTCATTTTCACCTTCATTATAAATCATCACCTCATCTTAATCACCATTTTAATTACCTTCAACATAAACGTCTTACCGAGGCGGGACAGCAATGTTGAGGTTCTTTGGGGATACGGTCTCCGTTTGCTACACATTGCATGGTATGGCCAGGGCATAAGAACTCACCTTCAGTCACTGTCCCGTCCGCCCCACAGTAGAATCGACAAAATTGACGGGGCTTGTCTACTTTTGCTACTTAAGCTATACACTCCGTACGCAGTTTGAGAGAGCGATAAAGAAGGTAAGGAGTAGGGAAGATACTGACGGAGAAATAAGAAAGCAACCGAAGCAAAGAAGTGGGCAATACTGCAGACAAGAAAAAAATCTTTATATGGAATAAACACAATCATTTGCGGTAAAAATTCCAGTGCCGATTATCATAAGCAATGTTGTAAAACACTTATACAAAAAAAAGAGAAAAAGAAAAATTGGGGGCGACTAATGTGAACATTGTGAAATGAAATTTTTGTACATGTATCAATTCCCATTTATCCCCCCATTTTGTACATGTATCATATTCCCATTTATTCAGACAGTTACGAAAATGCATTTATTTTTGAAAATATTATGCCAGTCTTACGGATATGCTATTACTCACAAATGGCGAAATGTGTTTAAAATCACTTGAACGGTATTAGAGACTTCCAAATCATTTATTTAATATTTAAGTAAGGTTACGTTAAGCACCGACTATGACGTATTGGGAGAAAAACGTTATAGCTCCATTGAAACCTGGCAATCGATGTTTTCATGAATGGTATTTTTCGCGATTAGTTCCGTCACTCGCCGCGCAGGAGAGAGAAAGACGCGAGCGCGTCCCGAGTGGGTCGCCGACGCGGACGGAGCTCCTCAGCGAAGGCGGAGCGGCCTCTCCGCGGCTCTCAGGCGGCAACAGGTCGCGAGGGCGCCAAGGAGGGCGGCGGCGGCGGCGGCGCTGTTGACATGGAGCCGGGGCCGCTACCTGAGAGCGGCGCGCCACCGACGAATGTCGCCCCCGCCCCACACGGCGCTCGCCGCGCTCTTTTCGCAGCTTCCGTGGATTCCGCTCACTCGGATATGCCCTCCCCCTCCCACCCGCCCGCCCGCCCCCCACACCAAACCTCGCTAAAGGCTCCGCCTCCGCACGCCCCGCTGCGTCGCGTCCTCTGTTCCCGCGGCCAACCTCCAACATCCTCGCTGGATCATGGATCATGGCACACGTGCGTCCCCCCACCTACCATCTACGCGCTTTTAACGCCGCCTTCGCACCTGTGCGCCCGGTCCCCAACCCCCACCCGACCCCACCTATCCAAAACATCCCCCCGGCCTCCCCACCACCACCATCCCACCATCGCTCCCCACGTCAGACCATCTCCCCGTCCTAATCACGCCCCTCTTCCTTCTCACCCCAGCCGCCTCACCCGCCCTACTTCTCTCGCTGCCCGCCGCCCACCCTCGCCGCCACCGCCATTCCCGCCCCTCCCATCCGCCCTCGCCGCTCACACGTCTCCCATTGTCAGCGCTGCCGTCACCACCTCCGCCGTTGCTGCGAGCGAATTGAGTAGTTTTTGCCTTAAGTGAGTTTTGGAGCCAACTATGTCCCAGGCGCTCAAGAGCTCTCTCTGGCACGCTCCCACGTCGTCGGTGCGAACATTCCCCGTCGAATGTCTTTAATGAGTTGAATGTCGAGTAATTCATGGTTCAGCAGAATCCGTTTTTTTATTGCGCAATTTCAAGAGAAATGTCACATTAAAAGGAACTGTAAAAACTAACATACTTTGTAAGTTTGACAGTACCATTTGTATTATTTAAGCTATATAATTAATGCGCAAAATAAATCACCTGGAAATTAATATTATTCACATGCCTTTTTAATCTGATATTGAACCATTTATTTCAGCTTACTTGTTTATATCAAGATTAAAATATATCAATTAAAAATTAAAAGTGAATGTGTGAAATAGAAATACATTTTCACTTCATGAAATGCAATTCATGAAAATGAACAATAACTCATAAATATTTAATCGAAATGTTAGAAAATCAAAAGAAGACTCATATAAGGTAATTCAGTATTTTACGCCTAAAATATTTAATTTCAAAACGTCAAAGTTGCTAAAAAGAATTAAAGTTTGTTTCCTAAACAAATGTTTATACGAAAAAAAGTGGATTTTTATCAGACACAAGAATTTAATAGTTCTCATTGAAATAACCAACAATGCATAGTATCTTTCTTAAATTCAATGTTCTATCACGATTTGAAAACAGTTAAAATCCAGTCAAAGCAATGAATGTAATAAAAGCGAGAACTTTGAAAATAATGACTTACTTTTACACAATCACGAACTTGTAATTTCTCAAATTAGATATAATTTCAGTAACTTTTCATATTCGTAAAATGCTAAAAATTCATTCCTAATTTTACTTTCAGTTAACCTGCAACAAAAAGTATAGGAATTTAAACAAATTTACTAAAATACGTCAAACAGAAACATACAAATATAACAAACAGGTGCCATTGTCTCATGAGAGCGTGCTCATTCTCATTTTACATTCTCATTTCACAATTCTCAAGTCGTTTTCTCAGATCGCCTCATTTGTTATTAGCATTTATATTGCCGAGTGATTGTGTAGTAGCGATGCAGGTATAGCTGCTATCGACCAGAGAAGCATAATCTACGGCAATAACCCAGTTGACCGAGCCAGACATACGACATAAACTTGGAACCATACAAGACATTTATGTGCTCACGTACTAGTTCATTGAATGGCGAATGAACACACATGGCGTAAATAATTATTGGCTCAGAGACGGTCGCTTCCTTTGTGAGGGTCACCGCTGGAAATCGCGGCCGAGGGTTGTCGCCAGCGCCGCCTCCGCCGCCCTCCGCTGTATCCATTAACGGCAAGTGTTGCACCGGAAGTTGTGGGCGCGCGAGGGACGCCGGCGCGGTGGCCCGACTTCCGCTCGCAGTTACTGCAGTTGCCGCAAGTTACTGCTAGTTAGCTGGCTAACTGGCGATATTGGTTAACCGTCTGTTTGCGTACCTGCTACCGCGGCGGCGGCGGCGGAGGCGGAGGCAGATGCGGCGGCGGGGCCAAAGGGCGGCTGAGGAGCAGGCGGGCGCGCTATGATCAGCGAACTGCTGCCGGGCGGAGAGCCCTTTGCCATCACACGACGTAACACTGCCAAAACCTCGAAGGGAAGGGTAGTTTCTTTGGCATGGTAAATTTTGGATCCAAGACAAGACGGAATTGAATCATGGAACCATTTGTTTTTTTTTTACTTTTTGTTAATAAAAAAGTAATATGTAGACATGTTTAACTTATTTTGCTTTTTGACTCCCTTCGATCTCAGTTCCTTTCTCGAATCTGCGTCGAGGAGAGAGAAAGCTATGCCTTTCTGCTGGAGCAGAGCGGTTTTTTGACGGAAAATCACATTTTGCGGGTCCTTCATACCGACATATTCGGTCTTTTTGAAGTACCCACGTCTATCTGTGAATAGAATTAGCACCTAAACCGAACCCAGGATATTCTCCCAAATTGATATTATCAGATCGAACTGGTTCAGCCTCCCAATCCTCCCCCCTCTCCCATCTCTAGAAACGCATTTAACCTTCGTTAGAAATTCAAAAAAGTGTAGGATCCTTAAAACGAACGCAGTACATTTGCAGCAGCATCATCAAAAACTAATGATGCCTTGATATAGGAAACGAGACAGTGTTAGTCAATTCTCATTTAGAATGACATACTATAGGATGTTCAAGACAACTTCATTATTATTTCCACTCATCCGTAAATAATTATGATGAACACTGATGTCAAACGTGTCACAACTATGCCATAGGAAAATATAAAACCAAACTCAATTTTTCTTCCAGTTCTGTAACTCACAAGAGAGAGCTCTTAGGAAATATGTGCTCCCTTCTCTTAATTCAAAGATGCATAAAACTATGCATCGCGTTAACTATGGTGAATCATTAATAAAAAAATCAGCATAAGTGAAGTACATTCCTTAACACTCACCATTGTGAGAAAGAGCAACTGGTCGCTAGCCATGATCGCAACTCACCTACAAAAAAGAAAAAGCAATTAGTACAAGAACGAAATATACAAGAAATGCTGATCACATGGAAAATAATGTTTGTGTGAAATATGAACCCACAAATTAAACGTTTTGTATGATTTACAAATACCGTAATGATAAGAGATCACTTAAAAATTCCTTTACAAACATAAATTATTTTTCAACTTCTTCTCTCTTTTGTAACAACTTGTAACACATTCTCCTTCTCCGAGGTAAAAGTTTAATTTTTAATCGTTCCCTTCCTGAATGGAAGGGTATGTTTTAAAAAAAATATGGAATTAAAAAACAATATAGTCATATTAAATTAATAACAATATAATACTTCACTAAACTACGTTTGTTCTATTTACTGCAAGTTTTGAATTATAAGCAAAGAGCAGTGATGTAAAAGTTCTCTAAACTGTTTATTACAATTTTCTAATTTTATGCCAACTAAAATGATTTTTAAATTAACTAAACCTAATTTCAATTCAGTTGGTTAAAAAGTAATTATTTTACATTACTTTACGGCGGTTTTAGCCCCTCGCGGATTCTAAACGACAAAGCGTTTCCTGTGTGGCAGTCCCTCTGGCTGGCTGGCCGCGCCACGTCGCAGCGTCTGCGTGCATTTCCTCTTCCTCCGCGCGTCTCACTCTCGCGTCCAAAACGCCTAGCACGCCGCCGGCCGGCGTCTCGAGTCCTGCATAATGAGAAAGCACCGAATTTTGGATGAATTCCCAGCTATCATAATACGAGCCTCAAGCTGTCGAAGGGTTAATGCATCACAGACCGGGGCCTGAAACGTCTTCTTGTCTGCAAACATCAATCCGTCTCCAATATTTGCATATTCCTCGGCCTCATGGGAAATCTCTACAGCTTCGTTTGTACTATACATTTTTACTAGAATAGTCTTTATCTGTAAAACATTTGATGTACTAAAGAAAATGTATTTTCTCAGATATTTATGTTGCTGAATATTTGCTTCTCTCCAGAGTGCAGAGCTTCTCCCCATTTATCTTTCGTCTCTTTGCCTTTGCTAATACTTGTGTTTACGCCGTGTTAGGATATCGGGGTTACAGTCAGTGCCACGTCGTGAAGAAGCCGTGGCGAGCCAGACGAATTGCAATTCATCCGTTGCTAGAGTCATTCGTTTCGTTTCTTCATGGTTACCATCCGCATGTTCATTTCTGTAAGCTCATTTATTACAATCATGATCACTTATGCAATTTTCTGCAATGTTTATTTACTTCTATTGGACTATAAAAAGCATATTCTCATGGCATCTAAAATATTATGTCCATTAGGATTATGTATATATGTATACAATTTAATGATATTACGTAGTAAAGTAGATCGAATATATAATGTGTCACTTATATAGCATATCATAAGATAACTTAATCTGCGGTAAAAAACGGAGCTATGAAATCCTAAAAAACTGCGTAAATAAGGCGTGTAAGCTATCTTTAAATATTATCGAACAAGGGCGATAAAGAAAGAAATCTCTCGCTTGAGCAACCAAACATTAAAGGCAATAAAAACGAGATAACATTCCACAGAGTTGTAATGAAATATTCATTAAATTATTGAACAAAATCCAATCACCTGGCTTCCAAGAATATTAATATTAACCACGAAGAGCATGCGAATGAAAAAAGATGTCATCGATAAACCATCTTCGCAAAACTTGTAATGCAAGCACGTTCATCGTACTTTCCCGCGGAAAAGACAGCACCGGAGAGGAGCGTGGGGAGCGTACGGCGAAAATTCACGCTCCCTTGCGCGCGACTGTTGCCTTTCCGCGCGCAAGTCGCCCTTCTGCTTCTCCTCCGCCACGCCCTACGCTCCCGCCCCCGCCCCCGCCCCGCCCGCCTCCCGCCTCGCCCATTGGTTACAAAGCTATCGCTATAGAGCGCGCGGATTCGCAATCATATTCAGGAGCCTCCGAGGTAAACGAACCGCCCCCCCCCGCCCCAGAGACGGGCAATACGAACTATGATAGCGGGGTATTCATCCAGAATTCGCCTCATCTTCGCCATTATGCAGGGCATCAGCACTCGCCGGCGCGCGCCGGCGCCGTCGGCGGAGAGCGGTTGCGCGTGACGCGGAGGCTGAGAGGAAGACGGGGCGAGGAGAGGCCCCGACAGCTGCGCAGGCCACCAAGTCACCTTGCCACACGTAATTGACGGCCTGGTGAGGCTTCGTTGGCATTGGAATACGAGATGTACAGAATGAAGTCGCCTTTACCAATGTCTCGATCTACAATACTCTCATCATCCGAAGAAGGTTTTGTGCGATTTTGTGAGAAGCGATCGCCACAGATGGCCATAAATACGCTACAGATGAATAGATAATTTTCTCTTTAACCGTTCATGAAGCACATATAAGACAAACAGTGTAAAGGTTTGTGGATTGAAGTGTTCTAAAAATTAGCAGGCGCATTCACCCTTGGCAACGCACCTCACCAACCCGCCCGTCGTGCATACCTCAGGAGTGGTTTCTCGCAGCACTCCACTTCGTTTGCCTCTGCATTTTCAAATCCCTCCTCCGCCGCAGCGGGCGAGTTTGAGAAGGGCCGAACATTCCAACCATCACAGGACTAACGCATAGTTTCACAATTAAATGGAACAATGAGTGTTATTACAACGTCAATTTCCTTCAAACCTAAATGGGGTAAAAATAATATATGCCTATTACGTGTTTAATGTCAGTAACAAAATCAGAAGAAATGTGTTCAAAACCTTTTATGACCACATTACATACCGTAGATAGGCCACTGCGTGTATTGATAACGCGATACACGTTGCAATAATTCAAAATCAAAATTATAGTACTAAAATGATACGGAACATGTGAGTGACTTGGTTTCTTGCTCCGCAGTAAAGATATATTGATGTTGCACTGTTAAACACTCATGACATGATTCCTTTCTTCATAGTACAATCTGCCTTGCTTAAAGAACAACTTTCCCAAATAAAAAATTGCACTTTTGACTTGTTCCGTTTCCCCACGTGCTGATTCAGATTAATCTTTCGCATCATCGACAAATATGATTTATAAAACGTCAAGTAACTGGGACTTTATTACTTTGGAATTGTGTCTATTGATGCTATGGGAATAAAAAGTTGTTGTAAGATATTAAAAGTTCCCTGTATCGACTTTTGATTGTACTACAGGTTTACTTCTAGAACTATATGCAGTCGGTGTATCTATTATCGGGAAGTTCGGGACTGGAGTAAATTTGCACGATTTGCAGAGACAACTTGCGGCAGATGTTCACACCGGGAGAACGAGCGATGCTCTATCCAGAGAGACAAAGCGATGATCTTACTGTTGACTGAATGTATGGGACCGCGCGTAAACGCAAGCGAATTAACGCATGTGGAAACACTAGACTGGCCGTAAGGCAAAGCTCACAGATATCAAGCCAGATGTTGCTCAGAGGATCCGTTCCAAACACTTGTAATTCTGAGAAACATAGAGCGTGGGCGGTTTCAAAATCAACTCCTGAATCCCTATCTGACCTGAAGGGATTGCACACATGCACAAGTACACAGAATGCGTGTGCTTGTAAACCTTTCGGAGGATTCTGCAAGCGTCTTTCGGGCAAATGGTCCCTAAATTCAAGAATTGTACCGAGAGAGATATTATTAAAAGTTCTGTTCACACTCGTTAAGACGTTAGCGCGCAGTAAGTAGGAAAAATTAACATATTTGCAGTTTCGGTGGTGTAACTGTTAGCTTATCGAATTGTTACGCCCACGTTCGCGGGTTTAAACCCGATCAAATTCGTGGAATTTTAGGGCGAAAAAACCTTCAAAGAATTAAACCCGGCTATCCCATGTTGTAGATTTACTGCATGTAAAATATACTCAAGCCTAAATGAAGCCTCTGAGCTAAATTCAAATCGTTTGTTTTGTTTCCCAAAATGATATTCTTTTTCTACGCCAAATGGAGAAGGAATCATAGCGAAATTTGCATGGTCAGACGAAAAGCAGATATGATGGCCTGAGTCTCGCCACATAAAATAAGTCGTCATTGCATTGAATTGAATGATTGCTACCAGAAAACGAATCTATTTTTAGTAGTTTACGTGAACACATAATGTATGTATCTGTGTTCTAGGTAGGGGAAAGGGGTTCATTTTACTACAGGAATACGACAAGTTAACCAAACTCTCCTAGAGTGGAGGATATCCATCAACATAAATATCTCCCTATTTTTCAAACATTCCATTAGCATAACTGATAAAAACATCTCTCATCAACACAATGTATGAAACAGAGAGGCTGAAAGCGGTAGACACACAGGGGAATAGCAATATCAGAAAAAATATTGTGTAACAGAACTTTCAGGAAATAATAAATGAACTTTTTCTTGATATTATCTCTTAGCAAGGTTAGCTCCATCTTCGAGTTACCTATATAATTTTTAATATATTAGCCAAAACATTGAATTTTCATCATCAAACATGGTTATCCACAATGGTGTTAACATATGCAACAAAACAAAAAAAAATTATCGTTATTGTTGGGTTATATAACCTTTTTGATTCACAGTCAAATGTGACAGCATGGCATGATGGGTACAATATATCAAAACATCATTTTTGTGAAAAGTGTCGGACAGACCCTGTTAGAGCAAGCAAAGCTAATTTATTATATATATATATATATATATATATATATATATATATATATACTTCGCATAGGTGCACGCTTAATCAGGTTCTTGCACGCTAGCGCATGTACTATGTATTCCTTCAAATGGTTCGCCGAGCCACCCACAGGGGTCGCGGGCTTACACAGGAGCCCTTGCCTGCCCCGACCGCCGCGGCGTGACGTGGGGGTTCAGGGATTACCCTCGCCGGGTACCTGCGACCAGCGCCTCTGTGTCAGCTCCGCTTCTTTGTGTGGGCTTCTAGAAGCGTCGCCCGTGACGTGGCAGATCCCCCACTCCCCCCTGGCCAACGGCAACCGACGCGCTCTTTGTGCAGGGCTACAGACCTTCTTCTCTGCCTGGCCTTCGGACCAACCGGACGTGTTGTGCGCCGCTCTCCTCAACATGGCCTTCGGCCCAACAGTGTGCTCGTGCACTACTGCCCTACGAGTGGGATATTGCGCGCCCTGGCAACCAATAATGCCACGGGTAAACGGTAACATTATTATACTGTTTTAGTGTTTTACATGCGGCGTAGCTGTGTTGCACACATGTCTTGCACACGCTATGCCTTCACCAACGTGCCTCTGCCCCGATCCCACGTGTGTGCGAGCGGTCTGCCCGCACGGCTTCAGCACCACGTCCTGGCAAGAGTTTGACCGATGGCGCTCCGCCCGTCCACGTGTGTGTTATTGCCGTACACATTCAGTCCCACGTCGTAGGAAGTTCTCTGCTAACGGCGCTCTGCCCGTTTGCCCTCCGCCTGCCTTGCGACGGGCCAGGGTTGCGACCCGCCGCCACACATGCCGGGCTGCTTGCAACATATTCAACTGTACAATTGCACGTGCTGTGTATCCATGTAATCCATCTGTATAGGTCATAATGTACCTTTTTTTACTCAATGTTCATAGAATTATAGTGTACTTTTATTTTATAATATAAATATGTTTATGCATTCTATTTCATTGTCTCATGGTAACAAGTACCTGCTCAATTTTCTCTCTGGCAGTCCAGACCTGCAGTGGTGGTAGTAACCTGTTATTGTATTACAGGTGTCTGGGTGGTCCTTCGCGCCTCAGTTTATGAGCTATTGTAGGAATGTTTGGGTAGGGTCGAATTAACTGCAATCCATGCACAGTCCACTCGCTCGACCCAGCCATCCAGACCTTCCATTCTGAGGACTGGATATGTTGAAATTTCAACAACGAGCCTGGCAGCAATGTGTGTGTGCGGGGGAGCAACATGCTGTTCATTCGTCAAAGACCAGAGGCTCGCCCCGCACCTCCCGCCCCTCTCATTGCCGGGCGACACCGCCACGGGCGGCGCGGGCGGTGCGGGCGGCGCGGTCGGGGCGCGGGCCGTCGGTGTGAGCCGCGGAACGGAGGGCGCTGCGCTCGCCATCACGGGCGTATCGCGCGATCGGTAATCAGCCGCAAATCGACGGTGGGCGCGCTGAATGGACGAGGTTGATTGAACTCGCTCGTCAAAGGCGGCGCCGGGGCCAGGAGGAGGCAGGGCGGAGAGGGTGCAAAGCCAACGTGAGCTAACGACTCGCCCGTTCGACTACTGCTGACCACTGCCCGCCGGCCTCTGTCCTCCACCTGGCCATGCCGCTGCCTCGCTGCCATCGCCCCCGCATCGCCCGCTCGCCCATCGCCCGCGCCTGCCCATCGCCCGCTTGCCCATCGCCCTGCTCGCCATTGCATCGCCGCTGCACGCCCGCTGCCCATCGCCGCTGCCCATCGCCGCTGCCATCGCCGCTGCCGCATCGCCCGCTGCCCATCGCCCGCTGCCATCGCCCGCTGCCCATCGCCCGCTGCCCATCGCCCGCTGCCCACCGCTGCCTATCGCCCGCTGCCCATCGCCTTTTCTCGCTGTTTGTCTGCTTCCCGTCTTCCGCCGCCGGCCGGGCCCGCCACCGCCTCGCTAAACCTGACACAACTACCACGAACCTTGCTGCCTCCTATGTCCCTGCCGCCCGCCGCTCTCACCTCTTACATTGACCTCACATCGCCCGCTAACATCACGATCTCAATAGGCTCATACCACCACCACTCCCCCACAGTCCACTTCCCATCTTTCTCGCCTTCCCCAACGCCCTCCTTCCGAAACCACCAACCCCCCCGAACCCACTGCTGCCCCCTGCCTCCTCAGTCACCTTCCCTACCACCTCTCGGCCATTGCCGCCCCTCCCGCGCGCCCTCGCGTTCTTTTGTTTCCGCGCCGCCCACACAGGGCTGAATGATGGGTGCGGCGCGCCGCGACGGCGCGGGCGATATTACGGAGCGGTGGGAGCGGTATGATGGGTGGGCTGCGCCGACAGAAGGGCCCGCTGAGCGACGTGGCCACCGCTCATTATTCTTTGTAATTTCCACAGTGTTATCTTCGAGTGGGGATCGATTGGATGTTGATAGATGGCGGAGTGCATTGAAAGACAAATTTATGTTCTGAGAGACAAAATATTCTATAGAAACTACTTTTCTGAAATACGGGAATTAATTACCATTTGCTCCGATGTAACTTATGAAAAAATATTAAGAAATTCATTGGCAGTTGAAACAGTATGAGTACAATATATTGCTAATTTGTTTGTTGGAACAGGGAATATTTCTACCTACTTCATTACACTATACTTTTGCTACGTTGTCCCTCCCAGGAACTTTGTTATTAGACGTTTTCTCAAATGTATATTTCTGTCAATTCCCAGTTTGACGTATGTACGGTCACCAGTATGCCTTGTTGAAATGTTATTTATTAAATGTAGAACTCCTCCGATACTACCTATTTAAGGGCTTTTGTGAAGCGAAGATATTTGTTCCAGCGAAATCTCACACCTATTTACATAGCGATATCTTGTTTTTAAAATCCATTTTGGTAAATTATTACTCTACAAAATAATTCCCTCACATTTAATGAATAGTACACTGGAAGACAATTATCAGTCTTGCTTATTTCTTCCTACTCAAATCAATCAATATATGGTTTTATAATACTTTGTTTTATTAAATAATTACAATAATCAATGTTTTCTCCACGAAAGATGCACAAAAACTAATTGCATTTGTGACTCGAAATACGAACAACATCATTAGTGCATTTGTTTTACATTAGTGCATTTTTAGATACTGCTGCTGCAGTGAAGTAAAAAATTGATCTGCTTTTTGTTAAAAAAAAGTCCCATTATTTCAAAAAATGGAATGTATAAATGAAAAAAAATAGTGACGCATCTCATTTACATCACTATTCTGCGGTAATGAAAATTTCCAATTCATTTTGATCAACCGCACTTTTGTGTAATGCTTCATTTACTCTATTCCAAAATTCAATATTTAATGACCATTTCTCATGAAATATTCTGGTCTTGTTCACCACACATCAGTTCACAGACTTGTTACACATGAACAGCTCGTAGTATATTTCAAACCAATGAGTTTTTTTAAAAAAAATTAAAAATGCATCGTTCTATTCACACTGAATATCCATCAATTCTCTTTTCACTTTTTTTCCCACATGAGAGAAAAAATGTGAATTGGAAAGTCGATATTTGAAATAGAAAATGGTGGAAGTTATCAATTGGTATGAACTGAATGCATCTCTTTTATGATAAATATAAACAAGGCGCATCCAGGGAGAGTTTTCATAAGTCTTCAACAAATAGAAAACAGCATTGTTCAGATACCGATCATGTTGAACTACCGTTTTATTTAACCACCACCGAAATTAAAACATTCGGCATTCAGTAGAATGATCATTTATTTCGATGCGTCCAAGAAGTATGCCGCCTGGAATATGTACGAGTTTACGACAGCCACCTGAAACTCTGCCACACCGTGTTCCCATAATGCTGACCATACGAAATTTGGGAGGGGAGAAGGGAGAATCATCGGGAAAGATCCAAGCTGCTGGGTGGATGGTTAAGCACCTCCCAAAGGAACTAGTGCAGCAGATCTGTCGTGAACCGAGTGGTTTGAGACACACTTCATTCAATATGTTTAGAGCAGATGTGACCAATGTGAGACCCACTTAATACCCATAAAAATGACATTAATACTTATTCACCAGCATCAACAATATATCTTACAAATTGCCGAGTCAAGCCTGAAATTTAACATTCGCTGTCGGTTGGCAACGCAAAACGACTGGGTGCGCGAGTTACGATTGCGCAATCGCACATTTCACTCAACACAACAAGGCCGTTGCGGCAACTATGACAATCGCGGGCCCCGCGAGGTGACGGAGGTGCAGGGGCTACGAGTGCGTGGTAATTGACGGCCTGGTGAGGCTTCGTGTGCATTGAAATACGAGATGTACAGAAATAAGTCGCCTTACCAATTCTCGATCTACAATACTCTCAATCACCGAAGAAGGTTGTTGTGCGATTTTGGTGAGAAGCGATCGCCACAGATGCCATAAATACGCTACAGTATGAATAGATAATTTTCTCTTAACCGTTCAGAAGCACATATAACGACAAACAGTGTAAAGGTTGTGGATTGAAGTGTTCTAAAAATTGGCAGGCGCATTCACCCTTGGCAAGCAACCTCACAAACCCGCCGTCGTGCATTACCTCAGGAGTGGTTTTCTCGCAGCACTCCACTTCGTTTGCCTCTGCATTTCACAATCCTCCCTCCGGCCGCAGCGGCGAGTTTGAGAAGGGCCGAACATTCCAACCATCACAGGACTAACGCATAGCTTTCACAATTAAATGATACAATGAGTGTTTATTACAACGTCAATTTCTTCAAACCTAAATGGGGTAAAGATAATATATGCCTGTTACGTGTTTAATGTCAGTAACAAAAGTCAGAAGAATGTGTTCAAAACCTTTTTATGACCACATTACATACGTAAGATGGCCACTGGCGTGTATTGATAACGCGCAACACGTTGCAATAATTCAAAATTCAAAATTATAGTACCTAAAATGATACGGACATCGTGAGTGACTTGGTTCTTTGGCTCCGCAGTAAAATATATTGATGTTGCACTGTTATAACCACTCATGACATGATTCCTTTCTTCATAGTTACAATCTGCCTTGCTTAACTAGAACAACTTTTCCCAAATAAAAATTGCACTATTTTTGGAACTTGTTCCGTTTCCCACGTGCTGATTCAGATTAGATCCTTCGCATCATCGCAATATTTTATAAAACGTCAAGTAACTGGGACGTTAATTACTTGGAATTGTGTCTATTGATGCTATGGATAAAAAGTTGGTTGTAAGATATTAAAAGTCCCCTGTATCGACTTTGATTGTACTATCAGGTTTCTCTAAAACTATATGCAGTCGGGTATCTATTATCGAAAGTTCCGGACTGGAGTAAATTTGCACGATTTGCAGACGACCAACTTGCGGCAGATAGTTCCACCGCGAGAACGAGCTAATGCTTATCCAGAGAGACAAAGCGATGATCTTACTGTTGACTGAATGTATGGACCGCGCGTTAAACGCAAGCGAATTACGCATGTGGAAACACTAGACTGCGCCGTAAGCCATAAGCTCACAGATTCAAGCCAGATGTTGCTCAGAGGATTCCGTTCCAAACTTGTAATTCTGAGAAAATAGAGCCGTGGGCGGTTTCAAAATCAACTCCTGAATCCCTTATCGACTGATAGGGATTGCACACATAGCACCAAGTACACAGAATCGTGCTGCTTGTAAACCATTCGATGGATTCTGCAGCGCTTTCGGGCAATGGTCCCTAATTCAAGAATTGTTACCGAGAGAGATATATTAAAAGTTCTGTTTCACACTCGTTTAAGACGTTAGCGCGCAGTAAGTAGAAAAAATTAACCATATTTGCAGGTTTCGGTGGTGTAACTGTTAGCTTTATCGAATTGTACCGGCCCCACGTTCGCGGGTTTAAACCCGATCAAAATTCGTTGGAATTTTAGGGCGAAAAACCTTCAAAGAAATAAAACCCCGGCTTATCCCATGTTGTAGATTTACTGCATGTAAAATATTACTCAGGCCTAAATGAAGCCTCTGAGCTAAATTCAAATTCGTTTGTTTTGGTTTCCCAAAATGATATTCTTTTTCTACGCCAAATGGAGAAGGAATCATAGCGAATGCATGGTCAGACGAAAGCAGTATGATGGCGCTGAGTCTCGGCCACATAAAATAAGTCGTCATATTGATTGAATTGAATGATTGCTACCAGAAAGAACGAATCTATTTTTAGTAGTTTACGTGAACACAAATGATGTATCTGTTTCTAGGTTAAAGGGGGGGAAAAAGGGGTCATTTTACTACAGGAATACGCAAGTTTAACCAAACTCCCTAGGAGTGGGAGGATATCCATCAACATATAAATATCTCGCCTATTTTTCAAACATTCCATTAGCATAACTGATAAAAAACATCTCTCATCACACAAGTATGAAACAGAGAGGCCTGAAAGCGTGACACACAGGGGAATAGAATATCAGAAAAAAGATATTGTGAAACAAACTTTTCAGGAATAATAAATGAACTTTTTCTTGATCATTATCTCTAGCAAGGTTAGCTGCCATCTTCGAGTTACCTATATAATTTTTAAATATTAGCCAAAACATTGAATTTTCATCAATCAACATGGTTATCCACATACTGTGTTAACATATGCAACAAAACAAAAAAAAATTATCGTTTATTGTTTTGGGTATATAACCTTTGTTGATTCACAGTCAAATGTGAACGCATGGCATATGGGCTTAAATATATCAAACATCATTTTGTGAAAAGGGTCGGACAGACCTGTTAGAGCAAGCAAGCTAATTTATTATATATATATATATATATATATAATTATATATATATATATATTATATATATATATCTCGCATAGGTTGCACGCTTAACAGGTTTCTGGCAGCGCTAGCGCATGTACTATGTATTCCTTCAAAATGTTCGACCGAGCCACCCCACGAGGGTCGCGGGCTTACACAGGAGCCCTTGCCTGGCCCCGACCGCGCGATCGTGACGTGGGGCGTTCAGGATTACCCTCGCGGGTACCTGCGACCAAGCGCCTCTGGTCAGCCCGCTTCTTGTGTGGGCTTCTAGAAGCCGTCGCCGTGTACGTGGCAGATCCCCCACTCCCCCTGGCCAACGGCAACCGACGCGCTCTTTGTGCAGGGCTACAGACCTTCTTCTCTGCCTGGCTCGGACCAACCGGACGTGTTGTGCGCCGCTCTCCCTCAACATGGCCTTCGCCAACAGTGTGTCTCGTGCACTTACTGCTCCTACGAGTGGGATATTGCGGCGCCCCTGGGCAACCAATAATGCCACGGTAAACGGTAACATTATTATACTGTTTTAGTGTTTTACATGCGGCGTAGCGTGTGTTGCACACATGTCTTGCACACGCTTATGCCTTCACCAACGTGCCTCTGCCCGATCCCACGTGTGTGCGAGCGTCCTGCCGCACGGCTTTCAGCACCACGTTACCTGGCCAAAGAGTTTGACCGATGGCGCTCCGCCCGTCCACGTGTGTGTTATTGCCGCACACATTTCATCCCCAACGTCGTAGGAAGTTCTTGCTAAACGGCGCTCTCCCGTTTGCCCTGCCGCTGCCTGGAACGGGCCCAGGGTTGCGACCCGCCCGCCACCACATGCCGGGCTGCCTTGCAACATATTCAACTGTAACAATTGCCACGTCTGCTGTGTATCCATGTAATCCATCTGTATAGGTCATAATGTACCCTTTTTTTACCAATGTCATAGAATTTATAGTGTACTTTTATTTTATGAATATTAAATATGTTTATGCATCTATTTCATTGTCTCATGGTAAGCAAGTACCCTGCTCAATTTTTTCTCTGGCAGTCCCAGACCGTGCCGTGGTGGTAGTACCTGTTATTGTATTACAGGTGTTGGTGTCCTTCGGCCTCAGTTTATGAGCTATTGTAGGAATGTTTGGGTTAGGGTCGAATTAAACTTGCAATCCCATGCACAGTCCACTCGCTCGACCCAGCCCATTCCAGACCTTCCATTTCTGAGGAACTGGATATTGTTGAAAATTTCCAACAACGCAAGCCTGGCAGCAGAGTTGTGTGTGCGAGGGGACAACAGCCTGTTCATTCGTCAAAGACCAGAGGCTCGCCCCGCACCTCCCGCCCTCTCATTGCCGGGCGACACCGCCCACGGGCGGCGCGGGCGGTGCGGAGCGGCGCGGTCGGGGCGGGGCCGTCGGTGATGAGCCGCGGACGGAGGGCGCTGCGCTCGCCATCACGGCGTATCGCGCGATCGGTAATCAGCCGCAAATCGAAGGTGGCGGCGCGCTGAATGGACGGGTTGATTGAACTCCGCTCGTCAAAAAGGCGGCGCCGGGGCCAGGAGGAGGCAGGGGCGGGAGAGGGTGCAAAAGCCAACGTGAGCTAACGAACTCGGCCCGTTCGACTACTGCTGACCACTGCCCGCCGGCCTCTGTCTCCACCTGCTGTCTAATGCCGCTGCCCATCGCCCGCTGCCCATCGCCCGCTTTCCCATCGCCCGTCTGCCATCCGCCGCGCTGCCATCGCCCGCTGCCCATCGCCCGCTGCCATCGCCGCTGCCCATCGCCCGCTGCCCATCGCCCGCTTGCCATCGCCCGCTGCCCATCGCCCGCTGCCCATCCTCGCCCGCTGTCCATCGGCCGCTGTCCATCGGCCGCTGTCCATCGCCCGCTGCCCATCGCTCCGCTTGTCCCATCGCCCGCGCCATCAGCCGCTCCATCGGCCCGCTGCCCATCGCCCGCTGCCATCCCCGCTGCCCACGCTCCTCGCCCGCCTGCCATCGCCCTTTTCTCCGTGTTTGTGCTGCTTTCCGTCTTCCGCCGCCGGCCGGGCCCGCCACCGCTCGCTAACTAGACACCAACTACCTACGAACCTGGCTGCCTCCTAGTCCCTGCCGCCGCCGCTCTCACTCTTACATTGGACCTCACATCGCTCCGCTAACATCACGATGCCTCAATAGGCTCATACCACCACCACTCCCCACAGTCCATCTTCCCATCTTTCTCGCCTTCCCCAAACGCACCTCCCTCCGAAACCACAAACCCCCGAACCACTGCTGCCCCCTGCCTCCTCAGTCACTTCCTACCCCTCTCGGCCATTGCGCCCCCTCCCGCGCGCCCTCGCGTGTCTTTGGTTCCGACGCCGCCCACACAGGGCTGAATGATGTGTGCGGCGCCGCGACGGCGCGGGCGATATTAACGGAGCGCCGTTGGGAGCAGGTATGAATGGGTGGGCGGCGCCGAACAGATAGGGCCGCTGAGCGACGTGGCCACCGACTTCATTATTCTTTGTAATTTCCACAGTGTTATCTTCGAGTGGATCGGATTGGATGTTGATAGATGGGGAGTGCATTGAAAGACAAATTTCTGTTCTGATAGACAAAATATTCTATAGAAACTACTTTTCTGAAATACGGGAATTAATTCCATTTGCTCCGATTGAACTTATGAAAAAAAATAATTAAGAACATTCATTGGCAGAATTTGAACGTATGAGAACAATATATTGCTAATTTGTTTGTTGGAACAGATCGGAATTTCTACCTACTTCATTACATCTATACTTTTGCTACGTGTCCCTCAGGACTTTGTTATTAGACGTTTTCTCAAATGTAAAATATTTCCTGTCAATTCCCAGTTTGGACGATATTGTACGGTCACCAGTATGCCTTGTTGAAATTGGTATTTATTAAATGTAGAACTCCTCCGATACACCTCTTTAAGGGCTTTTGTGAACAGCGAAGATATTGTTCCAGCGAAATCTCACACTATTTACATAGCGCTATCTGTTTTTAAATCCATTTTGGTAAATTATTACTCTATCAAAAATAATTCCTCACATTTAATGAATAGTACATCTGGAAGACAATTATCAGTCTTGCTTATTTCTTCCTACTCAAATCAATCAATATATGGTTTTATAATACTTTGTTTTTAATTAATAATTACAATTAATCAATGTTTTTCTCCACGAAAGATGCACAAAAACTAATTGCCATTTGTGACTCCGAAATAGACACAACATCATTAGTGCATTTGTTTTACTATTATGTGCATTTTTTAGATACTGCTGCTGCAGTGAAGTAAAAAATTTGATCTGCCTTTTTGTTTAAAAAAAAGTCCATTATTTCAAAAAAATGGAATGTATAAATGAAAAAAAATAGTGACGCATCTCTTTCATCACTATTCTGCGGTAATGAAAATTTCCAAATTCATTTTGATCACCCGCACTTTTGTGTAAGGCTTCATTTACTTCTATTCCAAATCAATATTTAAGGGACCATTTCTCATGAATATTCTGGGTCTTGTCACCACACAATCAGTTCACAAGACTTGCTTTACACGATGAACAGCTCGGTATATAATTTCAAACCAATGAGTTTTTTGAAACAAAATTAAAAATGCATCGTTCTATCACACTGAAATATTCCATCAATTCTCTTTTCACTTTTTTCCCACATAGGAGAAAAAAATGTGAATTGGAAAGTCGATATTTTTGAATAGAAAAATGCGTGAAGTATTATCAATTGGTATGAACTGATGCATCTCTTATGATAAGATATAAACAAGGCGCATCCAGGAGAGTTTCATAAGTCTTCAACTAAATAGAAAAACAGGCATTGTTCAGATACAGACTGTTGAACTACCTTTTATTTAACCCACCACGGAAATTTAAAAACTTCGGATCAGTAGAATGATCATTTATTTCGGATTGCGTCCAAGAAGTAATGCGGCCTGGAAATTGTACGAGTTTACGACAGCCACCTGAAACTCTGCCACACCGTGTTCCCATTAATGCTGACCTACGAAATTTGCGGAGGGGAGAAGGGAGAATCTCAGGAAAAGATCCAAGCTGCTGGGTGGTGGTTAAGCACCTCCCAAAGAATACTAGTGCAAGCAGATCTTCGCTTGAACCGAGTGGTTTAGATACACACTTTCATTCATATGTTTTGAGCAGATTGTGACCAATGTGAGACCACCTTAATACCCATAAAAATGACATTAATACTTATTCACCAGCATCAACAATATTCTTTAGCAAAGTGCCGGTCAAGGCCTGAAATTTAACATTCGCTGCGGTTGGCAACGCAAAACGACTGGGTTGGCGCGAGGTTTACGATGCGCAATCGCACATTTTCACTCAACACAACAAGGCCGTTGCGGCAACTATGACAATCGCGGCCCCGCGAGGTGTCCGGAGGTGCAGGGCTTTCTGAGTGCGTGGGCGGGTGGCGGGGTCGCCGCGGTCGCGCGGGTCGTGTCCTGCCTGTCAGAGCAGCACTGACATGGCCTCTGGCCACCGCCTTGGTCGTCGACGGGGCGCGTCCATCCATCACGCAACCATGCGCTCGCGTGACGCACTCTTTCCGCGCTGACCCCACGCCCTCAAGCGCTCCACATACCCCGGCAACCCAGTCTGGCCCGGACGCCGTGCGACCCCCCCCCGCCATCGGCTCGCACGCCCCACCCTCCCCCAGGCCCAGATCCTGACGCCTTTCTCCCGCCCCGTCCCCTCTGCGCGCTTGCGCCGCCATCCCCAGCTGCCAGCCGCCGCCACCGCCTCTCCGCTGCGCCCCTGAATCTGCCACGTCCGTCCTGCACCCCGAAGCGCAGATTCATCTTCGAATCTATTCTCGGGCCCCGCCCTCTCTTCTGCCCCTCTCTACGCCTCCCGTCGCTGCGTGCGCCCCCATTCACATCCCGCCCCGCCCCATCCCTCCACTGCCACGATCCGTGCGTTCCGGCCCCGCCCACGCCCGGACGCACCGCTGCCTCCACGTTCCGGCAGCTGCCAGCACCTCTGCCCTTTCGTTCTCTCCCCCCCCCCGC
>BOPP01000198.1:1951732-2000546 GCA_017312745.1 Gryllus bimaculatus
GCGTCCCTGTCGCCGCTTTCACAGCAGTCCCCGACCCCGCCGCGCCCACCACAGCTCTGTCCAGTCTCCCCACTCTCCGCCTTCACGACCGCGGATCCCGCCGCCGACCTTCTGAGCACCGTCCGTCCACGCGTCGGGTATCCACTCGCCGTTGCAGCGCTCCCCACCGCCTCCACTGCGAAACACGCCACCGTTACCTCGTTGCCGCTTCCGCTGCCGCCACTGACACCCTGCCGTCGCCTCCATTTCTAGCCCGCAGGTTTTTTTGCTCCGCCCCTACTACCAGCCGTGCTGTCGTTTCTACTGCCTCCTCAACTTCCGCACCACTAGCTGCATTGGCTGTTCAGGAGACACCGACGTTTCGGCCGCCGTTCTCCGACCTTCCTCAGGCCGAAACGCACCTTTCGCACCACCCGACCTCGTTACGCCTACTGCCTCGCCCGTCCCCTTCCGCCCTCCCCTAGCCGCTTCCGCTTCCCTGTTTGCCGTCTCCATCGCCGCTTCCGCTGCCGCCTCTGCCACATCATCTCCCGCCCCTGCCGCTCTTCTCACCCCTATTACAAGCTCCGTGCCCTTTGTCGTCATTCATTCATGTGTTCCACTTACGTACGTCTTTCGTACACTCCCTCCAATGAACAGTTTACCCCCAACAATGCAACAACTCTCCCGTCTAGAAATGTGAACGCGCTACAATGGATAAATGGAACGGAACTGAATGCTGTTGGGAGTGGTGTAGGTTTGATGAAGTGCAGGAAGGAGAGGTTTACGACGGACGAAAAGAAATTAACTTAACGGCAGGATAGATGATAAGTAGGCGGGCGGATTAAAATTGAAAGAAGACTTAGACATCTCAAAGTAACAGTTAACATACTATTTCAATTAAATTTTATTCTGTTGAACGTAGATAAATCAGTAATGTAGGGAAAAGCACGTCAAAACATGAAATTGTCTTTGAAATAGAAAAGCGGAAGCTAGACGAGTAATTACTAAGAAATTAAATTCCTTGCTTTACGGGGGAAAATCTCAATTATTTTTTATTTGTTTCAGCCCTGATTACGTTTTTGTTTCAAACGTTGAAATTAATCCACAAACATTCCAAATTAATTAATTTCCGTTATTCAAGTTCTTTAGATTTCTCATAACAGTATTCCTTAGAAAATTTTAGATGTCGACCCTTTTTTGTTAATTCCTTCACTGTATTTGGCCTCCAGACAAGAAGTGTTTGTCCTCATTTCTGAGTAATTATTACTAAATTTCGTAACTGCTTTGCACAAATGAATAGTTAAAATAAGATTTTTTCTATTGTTTTTTAATTTAAAATTTGAGGTTCTCAAAATTCTTGAATTCTACCATCTGATAAACAGTTGTGAAATGACATTAAGCTATACTGCCTAGAGGAATATGAATAATGCTGTAGAGCCTTCTGTATTCAAAGTATTTCGAGAACTGTAAATTTACTTTTCCCAGTTAATTAATTTAAGAATTCTCAAAACAATTTACAATTTCGAGATTCGCTTTACTACCTGTAGTTGAATTGAAAATTGAAAAACAATTGCACTACCTTTCCAAAACGTAGCTTCCATTCAAGCCCCCACGTAAGCAAATGACCACATTTCGCAAAAGAAAAAAAAACAAAAACAATTAAACCAACATATATGACAAAATCGTGTTTCGTGTGATGCAAATTTCACAATAATAATGAGTTTATATATTTCAATTAAAATTCAAGACCACTCTGTACATCAATGGCCGTACTTTGCTTAGCATCGTAGCCTCATGACAGTATTCTGTTCTATATTTCCCGTCACTAAAAACAATCTACTGCCCACTCTCCACACGTTTTAACACCCACCGGCAAACTGATATCCATACGTTCTTCGTGGCACCGTTCCGTCCACAGCCGTGATCAACATTCATCTCACACCACCTGCCGCAAACGCCCTCCGCCGCCCCGCGCCGCGCCCACCCCCGCGCACGCCCCGCGTTCGCCGCCCGCGCACGCCCCCGCGCCGGCCCCCGTCCCGTCCCCGCCCCGCCCCCGCGCACGACCCCGCGCGTTCGCCCCGTCCCGTCCCGCCCGCCCCGCCACCCGCCCGTGCGCCCGCCAGCGCCCGCAGTGGCGGCGGCGGCGCGGTGGAGAGCGGCGCTTCGCGATGTTCATATCGAAGCGCGCCCCAGGCCGCGGTCCGCCCCGGAGAGGAACGAGGTGGGGCGCGGGGGGGGCGGGGCGGGCGGGCGGGGCGGGCGGGACCCGGGGGCGCAAACCGCGTGGGCGGAGGGCGGCGAGGGAGGGGTCGCCCCGTGTCGCCTCGCCGCCCGCCCACCCGCCGCTGTGTTTTAATTGCAGTTGTCTTTGAGGCCGGACAGCCAGGCAATTTGTGTGTCATCCGCAGGGCGCCGCCTGTTTATGGCGGCCCGGTGGACAGCCCTCTCCGCCCCTCTCTCCTCTCCCTCTCTCTCTCCCCTCCCCCTCCGCATCACTTCATCTCACTCGTCGCCTCGTCCCCCTTCCTCGCCCGCGCCGCCACGACATTCCATGCAAATCTCCGCCTTTGTTTCGTGTCTCTGTCAGGTATGTATTTATATGACTACGTAATACATGAACATAAAGCTTTGTGGCTACATGGGGGAGCGAATATGTAAATGGAATCTTCAAAGAGTTTGTGTGTGCGTGTTGCGGGTACACCTTGTCCGCTGTTTGTCGTTTCGCCCGGAGAGAAAAAAAAACACCTATTTTATCCGCAGTATTTATGCTTGGGAGCGCAGTCGTGTCGTCAAAGTGGCGGCAATATGAGATTTCTGGTGCATCGCGCGCGGTGCTGCGGGACAGAGAAGGGCGTGGTGGGACGGAGTGGGACAGAGGAACTGGACGGGGTGTGGAGGAGCGGGGTCGGGCGGGGCGAAGTGATGAGAAGGGCGGCGGGGCTGGGAGAGGGGGACGAGGCTGACCGGAACAAGTCGGTTGGAGCGGATCTGGCTGAAGAGGGATGACGGGGCAAGCAGAGACGTGAGGGCCGGGGAGGGTGGAGTGAGGAGGCGCGGGGTCTACGGGGCAGAGCGAGGCGGGGCGGTGAGGGCGGGGGAAAGCAGGGCGGTTCGGGGAGAGGCGCGGGCAGTGCGTTGAAAAAAGCGCCGCCGGCGTCGAAGGGAGAACGGCAGAGCGCCTGTGAGTGAGGATGTGGCCCCACAGAACGCGCCTGACAGAAACCTGCACCTCCCAAAGCGAGCGAATTCCGATCACGGATTCCACATCGATGTCCATCGATGTTTTCAAAACATCGATATTATAAACATTGATGTATTCACAATGATGTTTTGTTGACATCAATGTTTTCTGATCGATATTTCCGTTTTCAATATTTTTGGCGAAAAATTCCTATAATCACAATTTAAATAAAATTATAATATGGAATAACAACTGATAGTACCACTGTAAGTTATTTTCAAACCAAACGAACGCGATTTCTTCTACCTTTATCGATCAGACTATTCATTCGAGCAGCCCGAGATGATCCTGATGGCCCGGCACTTTCTTCGTCAGTCCTCGTATTTCGGACATGGAGAGGCGTGTTTTCAGTTAAATTTCAATTATAAATAAATAATCAAGGGCACTGTCGAATTAAATTTCGTGGTTTAAAACCATCGATATTTTTGGTTGATGTAGGATTAACAACGATGTTATACTTTTCAGCATCGATGTTTGGAAACGGATGATTTGTTATCGATGTCGCATTACTACTTCCGAGGCTCTAAGCTTGCAGAGTCCAAAGACATTAATGATGTACATTTTTCGGGCTGAGAGGAATTTCAGAATTAATATTATTTGAATTTCCGGAAACAATAATCTTAATTTTTCATTTTTTCACTCCTGAAACCAAAGACGTTTGTAATACAGGAATTTTCCTTGATAGTGGTATTGAATAAAAAGTCTGCAACACTCCTAAATATGGTTTAAGTCATTTGATGAAGCAAACGCAAATATTCTATTACAATCATTTCACCAATAATTTATTCCCCCTCAAATGTATAATGAATAATAAATGTACACAAAAAGTTGTATATATTTAAATTGTAAACAGTTGTTACTGTTGAATGCGTAGATTCTTTGTGAGATTAAAACACCTCTTCTGTTATCTATAGGAAATATCCACAGCAACAAGAAGGGACTTATTTAAATAAAATAGCACTGAATATAATTTTATATTTACACAATTGCTCGATAAAACCGTATGTCATTCTTTTATAGGATTAATTACCAATGCACCACTTGAAACGTCAAAATGCTCAATAAACATAATGTATGCGTTCCGTAATGTGCCATTTTCCCGTCCCAAATGCAACCCAACACAGGCCATCTACATTCATTTACCGGAAATCGCGTGCAAGGCGCAGCGCTGGGACGCTGGAATCGACACGTAAACGACTCGACGCGCATCTCCAGGCAGCGGAGGCGCAGACGCGCGGTCGGGGGAGGAGGAGGGGCGGGGGAGTGGGTGGGGGAGGGGGGAAGAGGGGGTAGGAGGGCGAGTCGTTGAACGAGGACGCGGTTGGCTGCCGCCCAAGGTCCTTCGCAAGACCATGCACAGAAATGTGACGCACGTGGGTGGAAAATGTGTAGATGTGAAAAGAGACATACCCAATTTGATGTTTTAGCCACGACATATTAAATAAGAAGAAATGTACAATAATAAAAAAGAACGAGTGGTGTTCTATTTTTATCTAAACGATAATTTATCAAATTGCTGAATGTGGGGAGTAATGCGACATCGAAAATAGATTTTCTACCATATGGGTATATATTTCGAAACTAGGCAGTGCGTAGATGCAAATTCTGCAACCTGACTCTACTTTAATGGGTGCTCACTTCGATCAGTAAGGTGGATCCTCGCGCACTAATTAAGAAACGAACCACAAATTTCACACCATTTTTTCTTCGGCGTCGTATCCTCAAGTTCAACGTTTCAAAGTACTTAAGGCCGCCGGTGGTGGATAGAATTCCGCTCAAGTACAGTAGATTAAAGAAGAAAGATAAGAAGTTGGAGAATAGCAAGAGAGAAAACTAAGAAAATACTATAAGGCAACTAGACAAAGAAGGACAAAGAAAGTTGAAAAAAAAGAAACTAAAACAGGATAAAAGGCAGACGTAGGTGAAGAAAACTGAGAATAAAGAGAGAAAGTGAAATACACGAGGTTAAGTTGAAGAAGGAAAGGAAGGAATGAAGAAGGAAGAGTAGTAGCCAAATATGATGAATAAAAAGAAGAATGAACAGGAGAATAATAATAATAACAATAATAATAATAATAATAATAATAATAAGGAAGAAAGAAACAGAAAAGTACAGAAAGAAAGAGCAGAGAGAGAAATAAATAAGGAGTGGAAGAAAACAAAAAAAGAAAAAAAAATGAATGCACGCGCCGCAGCTCGTTTCGAGCCAATGCGTTCGGGGGAGGGGCGGTTTCCTTATGATAACGCGATGCCCGCGGACGCCCAACACGCCAGGCGCCAGGCGCGCATATGTTTGCGAAATGGACGAGCGCACTAGCCGCCACTGGCTATCTGCAAGGGAATAACAGATTTTTATGACTTTTGCCAGCAATAAAACGTGATGCATAAGACGCAGCAACGCAGCAAACGACGTAATCGCTAGATATGTAAGTGTTAAAAATGGCCTCGTGATTGCTTCAAGAGTAATGCCCCAGTCTTATGGTATAGAATATATTCCTTGTTCATTTTTATATCCCTCGTAGTACTACAATAACTTGGGGAAAACAATGATGTTTTGAAGTGTACAAAAAGAACCAACTTATTAAAATATACAAAAAAAGGAAGTAGAAAATCTCCTTCTCATATGAATAGTTATATTTTTGTTCTAGTTTAGTTATATGAATATTTCGACTATTTGCAGTATTTCATAGACCTATTCACATATGTAACTCAAACATAATCTGAGTCTTATCTGATAGTAATATGAAGAACAATGTGAGTTATGTACTTATGTACAAGATGTTAGGAAGACCAAATTAAATTTCTTTCATTATAGGCGAAACGTGTATTTTACAACAGCATCTTAAGCATCGGAAATTCCGTCTGCTCCTCGAGTCGCACATGAAATGTGTTCGTGCCTTACATGATCGTATGAACATGGGGAAAATCTCGAATCATATGAATTTGAGAATAAATCTCGAGCTAAATAAAGATACAAGAGGCACGAAAACCTTTGGAAAATAACAAGGCGAGAGAGCAAACGAAATTACTGAATCGTAAAGGGAAAAATCGTCATCACGTTATACATAAAAGATCTTATTTGCATATTTTAAGTTCACCTGAACGCAAATCAAACCTATTGTTTCTATTTTCCTAGAACACACAGTGAAGGAATATACAAAAGGATTTGTAAGATGAGAAAGTAAAAAGTGGCATGACAATTGGGAAGTTCTTATTAAGCGAATGGGAGGTGTGCAACGTAATTTTCGTGTATTACGAGACTAATAAAGCGACTGCGCTGAACGCCGTAGACAACATCTTGACGTAACCAGAACATTCATCACGCTACCAAATCACTTTCCTGCAGAGGGTCGCGTAGCGTGACAGACATTTCCTCCGCCTGCAGGCGCCTCCGCGAGCAACAAACGCAGTTATGCTGATGACCGAGGCCGAGGAAGGCCGGACATAAAGCTGAAGTGGCGCTGAGATAGGAGGCGGACGGATCGAGAAGTCGGAAAGAGAGAGGGCGAGCGCAAGGAAGCTGCAGCGGTGCGACTTCGCAGAGATAGCAGCGTGCGCGCTTGGCGGGGCGTGGGCGGGGGCGGGGGCGGGGCCGGAGGCGGAAAGAGCGGGGGAAGCGCGGTGGGGTCCGGCCGAGGTAATGAGCTCCCAGGCCCGCACCGGCGCGACGCCGACGGGTGGGCGGTGGCGCTGAGAGTGGAGCCGGTGGCAAGGGCGAGGGTGAGGGCGGAGGCGAGGGCGGAGGCGAGGGCGAGGGCGGAGGCGAGGGCGAGGCGAGCGGAGGCGAGGGCGGAGGCGAGGGCGGAGGCGAGGGCGGAGGCGAGAGCAAAGTTGGAGGCAATGGTGGGTCAGAGGGCGGCGGAGAGGCGGCGGTGAGCGGGCGAAGTGGCTGCAGTGGCTTCGAAGACCTCCTCTGAGGCGGACTTGTGATAAGTTGCGCTTATCAGGCGCCTAATGTGAGCGCGCGGAAGAACACAGCAGAGCTACGGTGGAGGTGGAAGGTGGGGCGATAATATGTAGGCGGTTGAGACGGCGGAGGCGGTAGTATCCATGGGAAGTGAGCAGAAGTTGCAGAGAAGGTAGTAGAGGTACGTAGATGTGAATGAAAATGTCGCAGCAATGACTTTACGTTATGTAAGTATGTTAAAGAAATACAATTGTTCAGGAAGGGAAAACAAATAATATGATTATTACACAATTAAATTCAGACAAAGTTCAAGATACCATTCAAAGGTTTTCGTATACTGCTTAATAAATTAGAAAAGCCATTTACACAATATTTGGCAGCATGTGAAAAAGAAAAATGTATTAAGAAAATATTGATACTCACAACTCGAAAATAAGCGAAAATGGAGATATGTGGGTTAGGAAATAAGCTTTCTATTTTAAATCTCTGGTGACAGTATCTTATCCGCACCCGCAGCGAAAGAAATCAAAACAAAAGAATGACGAATTGACAGCACTGATCAGTGCGACATTCGCTATGAGCATATAAACATATGCAATATCACCAATAGGGATGAATATGATTTCTGTTCAATTCTGAGAACCGAATATTTGCTCAACTATATACATTTTTACATTTATCTCTACTCTTCTCTCTAATCAATTCTACGTATTATATTAGTACATTTATACAATGAGTCCCGACTCTCAGACTTCTATACCCAATTGTGGTCAATATGATTTTGTTGGAACAGAATTTATGCGAGTGTCACAGGTAATTAATTTGAAGAACAACTTGTCAGTATTCCCGACAA
The DNA here is from genome assembly GCA_017312745.1 of Gryllus bimaculatus. Taxonomy (NCBI): domain Eukaryota; kingdom Metazoa; phylum Arthropoda; class Insecta; order Orthoptera; family Gryllidae; genus Gryllus; species Gryllus bimaculatus. The sequence continues at coordinate 1,959,719 of BOPP01000198.1, forward strand.
ATGGTAGATGTTGCAATCCCGACATTATCATGAAAAATAATAATTAACACACAAGATATCGGAGAAGATAGACTGAAAGACTAAGGGTAGGAGCGACCACGAGATGAGGCCAGCCCAGGTCGCTGCCAAGTGATGAGGCGGGGCCCACGCCGGAGGCAGAGGCCTGGGGCCGCGGGGGAGGCGACCCGGACGCGCGGCGAGGCAATTAAGGAGCGCCCCCGGGCCGCGGCCCTCGTGGCGGAGGGGGGGGGGGCGCCGGATCGCGCTTGCTGTTCCGCCGCGCCGCCAGATAGCGCTTTTGAGGTGGCGCTCCGTCTGCACTCGCCGGGGGGGGGGACGCAGGTGGAGTTCGTGAGCGGGAAGGTTGCTGAAGTAGCAGGGAGGTTTCAGGTTCTAAATCAAGAATTTTGAGATCATTCTTGGAATAATGCGATAGAACTGAATAATAAAAGTAAACTCAAGAAATAAGTTAGAGAAATTTAATTTATATGAATAAATAAAAGTTGCAAGAATGCATCGACAATCCACGTACAGAGAATAGATAATTCTATAACACCATAGAAAGTCATAATTAGAATAAAACTAAACGAAAAACGAAAGTCATAAGAAAGAAATTAGATAGTTCACGGCAAGAAAATAGAAATATCAATATGTGCACCACGAATCCAGTGATTCAAGAAGACGACTAATGGTAACTTCAGACGCGCTCTTCCACTACCTACCCACTTTATCACCTCTCCAACCGCTTTTACAAATTTCGATTTTTTGTTTTCATTATTTGGTAAGGCATTTCATTTTTTTCTTCAAAATACTTAAAAATTGATATAAGTAGATTCTACATACCTTACTAGATATCAAATCAAATATTAAATAGATTGTCGCTACAGACTCGTAAATCCATAAACTTTGCAACGTCTGTTCCCAATTACCTGCTCTCTCCTAAACTTCGGGCATCAGTGTCCTCCTAATTCTATTACTCACCACAGAAGTTCCTGCGACTAGCGGCGCGTTGCCACCTGCCGGGCAATCCGTACTCCATCACTCGATCGCCCCTTCCGGCAGGCAGCTCCTCGTCGCCCGCACTCTCGCCGCCCCTCCCCCTGCCCCGTCCCCGGCCGCCCCCGGGCCCGCCCGGCGTGGTCTCCCGGAGTCCCTAAGCCCCAGCGAGCGGCCCTTCGGCCGGAAACGCTGGGGACTTCCGGCGAAGGGCGATTGATTACACAGAGGAAAACACGCCCGCTTCCGCCGCCCCGCGCCACCCCGCGCCACCCAGCGCCGCCCTGCACTGCACTGCGTAAGGGCGACCGGCCGCTGCGGAATCTCTCGAGCGTTGTGTAACTAATCGAATAGCCCCCCCCCCGCCCCGAACTGTCGTTCGCCCCGCTGTCACCGTTTGGGGAGGGAGCAGAGGTACGCAACACGTGGCGGAGATTTAAATAAAACCGAAAAGGTTTTTGGTACTCGAAATGCACTTTCTCGGTCTAACATAAGAATTAATTTAGTAGTAGGTCTGTGAAATTGCAATTCTAACTTCACCTAACCAAACTACATATAGAAAAACCTATGATGTATTTTTACTTTATTTATACATTTAAACTGATATCGAATAGTAATCTATTTTAGTAATGTTTGTGTCGACATATGAAAGTTTAATGTATATTTCTCTATTATATGAAACTCGTCTGTACTTTTATATCTCTGCACTTTAACACTAATGACAACTACTTCTTATCAATAAACTAACTAAATACACGATTATAATTTAGAAAATCGTCAATATTTGAATATTTAGTTATTCTACATCTATAAATACAGGAAAGTTAATACAATATTGTATACGGCTTGGCAGAAATGCAATGTTTTACGGACTCGCATTACTAAAAATCCCTCATCTAAAAACATTTACTATTACCGATCATTGATTTACTCGTATAAATGACTGTATTACAGGTTATAAGTATTATTTCAGAAACGTGTTGTAATGGTGGTAAAATAGAATATGTTGATCGGCGAACGCCTTTTTCTAGTTCATCCTCCTTCCCCTAGTACTTCCTTGGGTGCTTTAGATTACCGGACTTCAACACTTGGTGATATCCAGTTCTTCTACATACATTAAGATGACAACCAATAGAAAGCCAGCGCGCGAACGTGTGTAGTGGCACGTGCTTCTACGCCACAACGGCCTCTTTTTGACCCCAGCCTTTGAATACCACAACGTGAGATCGCTTTAACAGTAACCGCCCCTAGCGGATGCAACCTGTCGAACACTCCTGTACTACGGCACAAGGAGCAGCGGTATCTAGAGATTAAGAGAGGGCCTTATCGAAAATTGGAATTTACGACACTGAATAACACATTACGGATACTTAAGAAACATTTAAAGAACCTAAAAATATGAGCCTTGGTATTGACGGTTAGTATTTTAATGTTAAGCCAAAAATAATAAAATTTGAATTAAATGCAAGAAGAGCTCAAAAATACATTTTCAGTTCATTACAACAAAAAATACATTACATTAGGGATCATATTTGACAGTCACGGTGCCAACATTTTCTGCCCTGATATCTACATTTGTTTTTCTCTCGATATCTTTCATTTTGATAATTTTTCTTTCACCATAAGTAAGAATTTTTACTGGAAAATGAGTAATTCTTTGATTTTTCATTACTGCACAAGATCGTTTTTCTGCTATAACGTGAAAATAAAATATTTTTGTAATACTATGATCGACAAAAAAATCGAATTGTTTTACGAAATCGATTTACAAAATCTTGTGTTTTATATAATCATATTGTAGTACATGCTAGAATAATGTGAGTGTGAAAGTAGTGTGAGTGAAAAGACGCATAGCAGTTCTAACATTTATATTTCTGAATATCTTTAATTTTACATCTTTCCGGTTTTATTAGAAAAAATTGTTTACTTATCCTTCCAATTTAATAGCTTACATACCCTATTGGTGCTTCTTAAGAGAATGTAGGGGTCTATAATCTACTTTAGAACTTAAAACCTAATATCTACAGATGACTATACAATTACTTCAGTACACTGTACACCTCTATCTGTTTAAAATTGTCAATAAATGACTATCATACTGTTGGTAGATTTTTTTAATTACTAAATTTAATTATTCATTTATTAATTATAGCACGTTCAAGTTATAAGATTTATTACAACTGATGAAGTTATTATAACGTAGTTTACCCCTTTTGTTTAAATGAAGCCAAATTTTGCGGAACTCCGGTCAGGAACGTCAATATAATCCGTGACTCTCCAAGAACAATAATCAGTTTTGTAGTAAAAAGAAAAATATTACTTTTTTTGCATTTGTTTCAAATGAGCTGTAATGAATAATCCACAACACTCTGTACGTATAATACTTATATTCATTGCATTGGTGCACGGTTAAGTTTCTTGAACGGAAGATTCTACAAAACTTCAAAATAATTGCAATGTAGGTATCTATTTTCCCAATTAAAAAGAATTGCAGGTATCGTATTTTGCTATGGAATTGTTTTAAATAATCTTGTAATATTTTGCAAAAAGGTTAAATCTATATAAATGTAACAATAATGCACTTATATTAAACCATACCCTGTTGATGTTAATTGTATTTAGGAATTCAAAATAACGTGTTTGAAAATACTGATATTTGGCGCAGAAGATTCCATTTTACTTCTGGGGATAAATGGAAGAAACTGGTCAACGGTCAGATATCTGATTAGTCTCTACAGAGTGAAACTAATTTATGAGTGAGCTTTCGCCTGGAAATTGTGGCTAAACTTAGAACCGTTGGGGGCCATGGCAGACAGAGAAAATACGTTCAGTGTAAGATACAAAGTTTTCAATTATATTATTTTAATTTAATTTATTTTATTATTATTATTTAAACTTAGTTTATTTTATTTTTGATTTATTATTATTATTATTATTATTATTATTATTATTATTATTATTATTATTATTATTATTATTGTTGTTGTTGTTATTGTTATTATTGTTATTATTATTATTGTTATTATTATTATTATTATTGCTCATAAATAGGCCGACTTGGACCACACGTGCATGTATTTTGCATTTACAGGCGCTCAGTACCATTATCTGGGTGGCAGTCCATGTAACTTTATCAGGGATCAACATTTAGCTGTATTCGATTTTGATCCTGAATGGTTGTTAGCCTTGGGGGATGGAAGATGAAATGATGATAATAGTGAGAGGAGAAAGGACGGCACATACATACTGACATACACAAATACACCCTTGTCCCAGGCGGAACCCGCGATCTCGTCCGAGACCGCTACGACACTACTGCCTTAACGATCTCTGCCATCTGATTGGCAGTATTAATTATTTTATTTATTTTAGTTATTTCATTTATTACATTTTATTTTATTTATTAATTTATACGCATTTAGAGACCTTTCAACTGTTCACGTCGTAGAAGACCCAGTAAAGAATTTGCTGAGAGATGATAATTTTGAGGTTGGTAAAGAGCAACAATAGAGTAGTAAAAATGGGGAATATTCTAGAAAAATGTCCGTGAATCCACTCCACCTCTTAGATTATATGTGAATCAAACGCATAGTTGTTTACGACGCAAGGCGCGCACGCTAATCGCTACACCAAGGTTTGCTCTAAAGATCTGTTAATTACGTACACCTCTTCATATCCACACGTGATAGAAAGTCTCCAGCTGTTAGTATTAAACGCGCGTGACAACAATCCCACCTCATTTTATCGAAGTTCGTATCGTTTCTCTTGAACTTCGCAAAACAAATTCGACGCACTACGTTTGTTTATCCGCAAATTTACCTCTTCGGATAAATGGAATAACTGCGCAACGATCAGTCAGGGGGCTAATGAAAGAGCGGGCAAGACTGGAAGCTGTGACTAAACGTCGCGAGCCTCCGGGAGCCCTGACAGAGACTTATCCACTGGATTGCGGTGATTGGTCGCTGGACTTTGTTTCGGGCAACTGACAAAATCGACTGCACGCATAACACTGGCGGTAAATCCCAGTGTGTTGACCCGGGGTGCGTGTGTTATTCGAATCTGACAACGACTAAAAGGCGTCCGATCGTGCAGGCGCACGCTATTCAATCAAGAGGATGAATGCGAGTGTATCTCTGCATTAGGGATCTGAATGTTGCAGCAGTTTCAGTGTGCTGCGCACGGGCGCGAAAGGTACGACTGTGTTTGTTCATGGACAGAAGAAACGTTATGCTTTCATACGAGAATTCGAAACGTACAGAAAAAAATTATTATCGAAATTAGTCAGCATACTTTTTATAAATAAAATGTCAGGACAATCTATTTGAGAAAAAAACAACTAAAATTGATCCATAAATTTCACAATAACGTACTAAACAAACACGGCCATATATTGATCTTCTGCTTCCAGAACAAAATATGCAAAAATATTTTAAATGATTTGCCAAAAGTGTACAACTAATTTTGAAATACTTATATATCGACTGCTCCATCATCCTAAGAGGCAATTAATAAATATCTACAGTTGTACATAAAATTATTTATCAGCTTTACAATGAAAATAATTGATCTGAATTGAATAATATCGCTGATACGTCTGTGTAAATTTGATATTTTTTTCATATATTTATTCCTTATACTCTTGTATCTAACATTGTTTACAATAATTACATATTAAACGATATAACTTATGTCGAATATAAACGTAGGTACAGTACCATTAAAAATATTTATTTGCATTAAACTAACTGACTATAGATGAGAAGTTATTTCAAGACTTCTTGAAGCATAATAAAGATATTTCAACATTGCATCATACAGCTAATTTGTTCCTGCTTTTGTACATTAGCCAAACCAATTCCGAAATCATAACTATTCTCGCAGAAACCACTCGAGCATCCAGTCTAAACGGAAACATCAACAACTGTACCCTCTTCTGCTCATCGCACACCACTTGGCCAAAACGACTACTCCTGAAGCGAAAATGGGAGAATGAGGAAACTGCAGGTTCACCATATTCACCAGTCGGAGCCGGGATGCACGCTTCAACTTAATTTACACCTCTGGCCCATTCGGCTTTCACCTGCGCATGCGCACATCGCGTTCTAGCAATCCCCTGGGAGGCGCCCGCGCCCCCACCCCACTCGCCCAGGGCCCACCCCTGCCGTGGGGGGCGTAGCGGCGCGCTCTCCAACAAGTCGTAATTCTCGGCGCGGCTGATGCCCCTCGCGTCAATTGATATTCAAAATGAATGGACGTAATTGGAGTGGAATTGTTTCGGCACTAAATTTGTTAATATTGAATCAGCATTAGCATGTGAAATGGGCTCATGTTGATGTTAATATTGTTTAAAACGCGGGTTGCGCCGGCGCTCGGGTAAAATCATGTGTTGACAGTTTATAAAACGGCCGGACCAATAAACTGAATGTTGTCACTGGGCCCGTGCGCTAATGCGGCCGCCGGCCGCGTGGGGCGCTGGCGTAACTGGACGCCGACGCGCACGCCGAATAGGGACGAGTACAGCAGGCCAACAGCAGTCCGAGTCTAAATTGGGAATAAAGGGAACAACGCGGAGGATTGAGAACATTTGAAACTGATGATCATGAGACGTCTCTAGTGAGTTTTCAGGCTTAAAAGTACAAAACGGTCACGTAAGCATTTTTTTATTTCATGCAATGAAAATTAGTTGTGATTTACAAAGTTTAAATAATCAAACATCTTTAAAAAGATCGCTGGTGAGGTAGATAATTTCCAATAATTAAATAAATATCAATATGTATCAAATGTATATTTTTAGCTTAAGATATTTTCAATAGTGTATCTTTCAGAGCTATCTTGCAGCATCCGGGGGGAAAACAAATTTCATCAGAAAGCTCCTCCGCGCGGAAAACAACATCATTCCACAATTTTGTTTTTCGCCCGGACGCTATTGAAAAGATCTTAAGCTAAAAAGATACATTTGATACCGGACAGCATCTTATATTTTTTTCACACTTCAATACATATCTTGCTGAGGCGTGAATCGCAATGATATGAACTGCAATGATCAGTAACGTGTTTAACCCCTATACGTTGTGATTTAATGCCGAGCTTATCTCTATTTTTGTAACTGCAATTTAAAATAATTTATGAATTTCCTAAAGTGCGTTCTCATATTCAAAATACTTATCAATTAAGTAAATTGAATTCATTTATTTATATCTCACTAAAAGAGTAAGAGAAAATATTTCACCTAAAGCCAATGGAGCGAAGAAAGAACTTAGAAGCAAAAGTAAAAATTACATAGATAAGACATCATTTGACATCAGACAAGAAAAATGAAAACGTAAAGATAAAATATTGGAAGTTCCTTGTCAAGTTAAATTAGATATCTGCAAGATCACATTGGGTATCAGTAACAGCAATGAATCTATAAGACGAAATTTAAAGAGATAATAATATTTAAATACAGAAATTAACTAAGTGAACTGCTAGCGACAAAATGTGCTGGGCGAGCAACATAATGATACAAATTCTGGAGTAATAAGTATCTAGAGAAATTGCAGAATAAAAAATACAGAAACATAGATTCATACACCAAGAACGGAATAATACTTACGATCACAAATTAAAGAATCGAAAGCACAGAAACAAAGATTCGTAGAGCAAGAACGAATCTTCATCGCGCGACGGATCCGATGTGAAGGCAACAGTGGAAGCAACCGACTGCAATAACAGGCGAGCGGCAGGATGCGCGAGCGATGCGGTATGCGAAAAGGGGCGGCGCTCAGATCAACGAGAGGGGGGGTGGCAGGTTGAGGGGAAGGGATTACAGGGAGGCAGGCAAACGCGCGCAGCGTTATTGGATCCCGATGGACACGCGCGGGTGACCGGGTCAACGGGACGACGCGCTGCCGCTGGAACTACGAATTTGTTAAAAAGAGATTGGCCCCGAAGAACGACCGCTCGGGCAGACCTGTTCGAGAGATCGCAATCACGACAAAACGCTCGTTTATGACTGCCAATCTTCTCCAACGTGGCCTCGATTGCGCCGCTGGAAGCAATTATATGTTCACTGGTATCGACCTGTCGAAAGCGAACGCTATGATGTATGTATTGAGTTTTAAATTGTGACAGGCATCGAGGATCTGGAATAACATTTTTGAGATTAATGTTTTTCGACTGTTCGCGAAAAGACAGATGAACAAGGGAAACATATGGAATTTTATTCATAAAATTGAGATATAAATTGTATAATATCACAAATTAAAAACTCCTATGATCATTTAAAATTTGAATAAACTGAAAAAATACTTTGATTTATGAGATGTTTTCTAAAGGTACTGTTGACATTCTTAGTGACTTTCGTGATAAACCTATCACGTTATTGTTTGCAAAACTGCGTTGATGATTTAACAAAGCAAGATAGATACGTTTGAGAAAAATCAACCCCAATAATATAGCAAAAGAAAAATACTGGATAAATTACTGATGAAATGAATTACTAATATGTTGTAAGTGTAATGTTTTAGTGACTTTGCAGAGTATTGTTTCATGAAAGATACCATCCTTATACTGAAGCAGTATCTTAAAAGCCATCCACAACCCCGCGCTTTGCTTCCTTCCCCTTCTGTCCCCCAACTTCACGTGTTTTGTACAGTACTAAGGGCTCGTGCCTTACCCCCATCTACCATCTTTCGCCTTTCAGAGCAGGGTGTTCCAACAGAACTACCTGTTCGCGAGCAAGGGGCGGGCTCCTGCGAGCAGACAAGGACCCGCCGCGTGCGCGTGTAGTCTTTGTGCTGTAGCATATTGACAGCGCCTGGTGGAGTCTAAGCTGTACAGTCGCGATTTAACGTCTTTCACTTATGAGAATGTCCACAAATTATTACAGACAGTCATTCTTTCCCTTTTCAGAATTATTAACATGACTTTTTACAGCCAACGTTTCGAGGACTTATTCTATCTCAATACTGGCTAAAAAATGGAAATGTCAATATATCAAGTTAAATTATATAATTACAGGAATAATATATTCATTAACATGTCTGAGATTGTCTATCATGTTAATGAATACATGTCTGTATTCATTAACATGAGTCTGTGTCGAAAATCCTGCCATCGTGGGGGCTCAAACCCTAGGATCTTCTGGCCAGAGACACTGCAATTACTTCAGTTGACACCCTGAGTCACCTCTGCCAGTGCATACATCAGAGCTGTAAATTCATATTGATACTTTCTGAACAAATGTTCATTTCTGTCTGTATCATTTATGGTTTTCCGTTTCTATCTCACTCGCTCCTGTAGTCGGCATCAATGTCCAAAGGGTTGCCCTTGGCTTGGCACAGCTGGAGTCTCGCCAACGCTCGTCCACGCCCCTCTCCTCTGCCTGCTCCTCCCTTCCTTTCGCCTTCCCCGAGTATCTCGTGACAGATCGGTATTGATTAAGTGTCTCTCAGATTTTCGGAAACGAAAGGGTTAATCACCGGACCATTCGGAGATTGCAGCAGGCGAAGAGGGAAGCGCACGCTGGAAGCAAGAAGGGTACTAGAGAGAGGAAAGACGTGATGATTGAAGAAACTAGTTGTAGAGAAAAGGCAGAGATGATTAAAATCGATAGTCACACAATAAAAAGAGGGAGACTCATTAAATTGGAAAATTGCAATATTCTGAGAGCAAAGAGAGAACCGACACACTATATATTTGTGAAGATCTTAATTAATGTGTACAAATAATGTTTCTTAATTCTTAATTACAAAAGATGGAACAACAACTACCAAAATTTGCATCAGTATTAATTGCTGTAGCGTTGTAAAAAAACAAATAGTTTTGAAGCAGCGAAATATAGCTTGAAGTTTTTGGAAGAGCTTTTGAAGACATTAGAAACTGCAGCAGAAACTGCTACACATTTTTCTAATTGTTGGACAAAGGGACGTTCCTGAAAACGACAAATAAAGAAGACATTTAATACCTTGGCATGAGAATTATCGAGTATTGAAGAAATTGCCAGTGTTACTTTTGTTTGGACGAAAGAAAAGCGTACTCCTTACAGCTTGTGATTCTCGTGAGTAGTGAAATTCGCGAGGGGATCCCACGTAAACACGCATCGGAAATGTAATACCAACTTGACGTAATAATACAACCTTCAAGTGCATTCAACATGTGCGTGTTATCTAGCTTCTACACTGTCGAAGCAATCCGTCGCTCTGATTTTTCAAAAATATGATTCCGTCGCATCTTATATGAAAAATGCTAAATTCCCAGAATCTGCTGACAATGAACCAAGCAGCTCGGGCGGCATTCCGAGAGGGGTGGCGCGATCTGAAAGCTGTTCAAAGAGTTCCATTCGAAAAAATTAAATTATTTTCCGCGGGAAGTTAGCCAATGGATTTGGGCACAAATTCTCCGGCGCGGTAATTTTGAAATATGTTCTTTGCTCTTAATTAGTGACAATGAATCGTTATAAATTATTGAATTCTCAGTTAGGCGCCAAATTTGAATTAATTTGGTCGCCTATGTGCCAACAAATAGTTATTTGGTAATTATGTAGTATATTAACCTGCAAATAAAAGAATCTTAGTTATTATTAAACATAACTGACGATGTCGTAGGCTTCCGCGGCCAAAGTCATGATCTGGGCTGTCCGGGTGACGCCGCGTCGATGGCTGATGTGTCCAGCGGCGGCACATCAGCCATTGACGCGGCGTCACCCGGACAGCCCAGACCATAACTGACGAGTTAACGAAATATTTGCTAAATGCCTAATTACAAAAGATGACAATGACACCAAACCCTAACATTTTCATTAGTATTAAATTCAGTAGCAATGATGGAAATTCACATTATTCTGCCTATTTCGATTTCAGCCTAATTACAACATCGAATAAAATATTTTAATGACATTAATACAATATATTGATGAGCCTAACTAAGGATATTTTATTCCGGATTAATTGTAGATATCCGCAGTTTTTCAGGTTATATAGGTAAGAGTTTTTTTTTTAATTTTAATATTTACTTTTAGATAGTAATGTGAAAGAGAGAGAGGAGAGAGAGGGAGTGAGAGAGAGAGAGAGAGAGAGAGAGAGAGAGAGAGAGAGAGAACAACATAATATTCTGCGATATTATTTAACTATACTACTGGATCGAAAGAAAGGAATTCATTACAATATTGTTTGCCGCATTCGTTGTCCTTTTCCATATTAGGTATACCTTTAATGTTTGACGATTGATTTTTTAGAAGAACTACAACGTTGAACTCAAAGTTTAGACTTGCAATGAAACCTAGTATAAATAACAACTTGGTTTTGTAATCTACAGGATTCTGTTTTAGAAACAAATCCACTTTTATTATCGAATCCACTGATTTTATTATCAAATAGGAAAATGGAGCATAATTACAGTGTTCCATAAACTTAGCAACTGGCGCTTCCTCGTATGCCTGTTGTCGGGCGGATTCATTGTTTATAACCCAATCTCCAAGTTAAGGATCACGGAAATGTTCAACAAAATATTTTTGTACTATTTCAAGCTCTGACTTGCGAAATACACTGTCAGCGATTTTCACGTTTCCTTTACAATATTTTCATTATTGTGTATCTAAAGTTGAAAGCAATTCAAAACGTCCGAACTGTGGACGTCCCTCGTGAGTTACAATGCCACTACTTGAGGCCGTCTCAAAAAGAGAACCAAAATACATCCGAGTCCCTCCGCAGAGAGCCGTCGCCGCTCGTCCCTGGGCGGTCGGACTCCCCCACAAGACGAAGCGCCCCTTCGCAGATCTGTTTTTCTTTCCGCTCAGAATCGATCCTACGCCCTTCCTTAATGCGCGGGGGAGGAGCGGAGCTGGCGACGCTCTAAAGAGCTTTAAAGTGACTCGTCAACGATCTATTTACTCCAGAAGCCACCGAGCATTACCCGCTGGCTGGCGCTGCATGTGATAGTGGAAGAAAAAATTCGGAAAAATGAACATGGAAACGAAAATTGGTAAAATGGTATAACGTAATGTGTGACAAAATGGCAGTTGGTATTATTATTTGCAGTGCATTTAACAAGTAGGTTTTATGTGCTGAAAATGAACCTACATGATATTGATGATCAAGGAACCAGAACTTTATATAACTAGACGTTAATTCACCTGGGATACCGTAGGAACTGAACGCTATATTTTAAAAAGAAAAATTAAGTCTTACATTTTTTACAATATTTAATTTTCGTGTCATGGCGCGAGCCATACAAGTACCGCCTTTGAAAATAAAACAGCGCGGCGCGTTTTTTTTTTCAGTTTTTTTTCACAAATGAAATGAATATATAAGAATATTTTTCATATACTTTTGTAATAAAAATGCCATAATAATAATCTTATAGTCATTATTGTGTAAATTAAACGAATTTGTGATTCATTACGTGTAATTTGTAGGCGTTTTCAGTGGATTTTAGTAATCTAATTTCCTAATATTTACTATTCTAGTTTTATTATAATATATTTAGATACCTAAATGTTCTCCCTCCCCCTCTTCACCTTTTACATATTTTAAAATGTTTACCTTACTACTTCACTAGATTTCACTTCACATTTTTTAAATGTTCAATTAAAACAAAATCTCTGACTCTTTCATCACACACTTGCACAGAGTTTACTTTACTTGCTGTCCACTTCCTTTCCCAAATGACACAATCGAAGCGAACCCAGCCGCTACTGCTGTTCCTCGTGCCTTAAACTGTAGTTTAATGCACGAACTACAGAGCTAAAAAGTTTTTTCAGCACCGAAAATTGTAATGCAAGTGACGTCTGGCAACGAAAAAACATTTATGATCATACAACACTAGTGGTGCTGAAGAAAGTCATAGATCTTCTCGTACTTGTTTGTTTCCTATTTTCTTGGGCCGAGGGTAGCCTTTCGGCTCGACCACTCCCTCCCCGCGTGCTGTCCATCGGCTCATAAACGATCGACCGCGGAGTCTCGCTCCGTCCAAGGATGAGCACCCGAGCATTGCACGTGCTCATCCACGTTCTCACTTTGACCCTCGTTATCCCTGGACCTCATCTCGATGCTTTTACGAATATTCCGAGTTTATGAATTAAATTCGTTCACTAAATTCACAAGTTGAACCCCCTCAAACATAGACGCCTGTCTGGTCAACACATTGTGATAGAATTGGGGTATAGATGTATTACAGAAGGTACACAGAACGTCCTCATGTCTAAACGAAAACTTGAGACTCAACAATGACTCACGCGGGTTCAAACCCACAGCCTTAGTGTCCGCTTTCTTGGGCCCACCTTCCTCGAGCTCCCGTCTCATGAGGCCAAATCCTTTCCCCTCAGTACTATCTGTAAACGTCTTGCGGATATGTAACTTAGTAATAGATTGATAAAACAAATGATATAAATAAAATCTGGCATTTTATGCGTATGTGGCGATTAATGTGCTTTATATATTGAATCTACATAAGTTAATAACTTTGACACCATTTGTTTCCAATGCAACAATACCAACGTCAATGTTGATTTAAATAATCGCCATTTATTTAAAATGCAAAATTTGGAGCTCATTTCCTTAGAAAACTTTTGAGTTCTTATGTGGATATGGAATATGTTAAAAGAAATGAGTCTAATGTGAATAATAACGACGACAGATATATTTAAAAAAAATACTTTTAAGTAATGTTTGAAAAATCAAAAATTACATCAAAATGACGCGGATTTTCTGTAAAGGCTCTAAATTTTTTCTTCGAAAGAGAAAAAGTATTAAAAAACGGAGCAGATTTCATTTTATTCAAACTCTCTGAATTGTCGAAAATTGCAAAAGTTCGAAATATTTTAGGGGTCTCAACAATTACGATATTTAATATAAAGCGTTTTTCTGATTTAAACCAGATCTTTTGAATTGAATTTGCCTTATTTTACGTGGCGAGACTCGGGCTATCAGACCCGCTCTTCCGTCTGACCACACATATTTCGCTACGCTCCTTTCATCAACTAGTGGAGAAAGGAGGTATTTCCTTGGCGAGAAACAGGCGATTTGAATTTAGCTCAGAGGCGTCATTTAGACTTGAGGATCTTTTACATGCAAGTAAATCTACTAACATGCGACAGCCGGCTTTACTTCCCATCCGAAGGATGGCGTACGAAGGATTTTCTCGCCCAACAAATTACTCTAGTAAAAATGACGCATGTTTCATTTTCGTTGAATTAAGTTATCGAGAATTCCAAAAGTTATAAATAATGCGAGAAAGTATGTATCTCACTAGATTACATGTGGCGTAGACCAACTATGTATATTCATTATTTCTACCCTTCTGTTCTTGTGATCTCTCTCATCCTTCTCACACTATAATCACTAATAAGTTACACATGAAATTCACTTCGAATTTGCTTTGTTCTAACTCAGATCCTCCCATCTGCCACGTGCCAAATGATTATGGTCATTTCTAATATACCCGTTCAACCTCATTCAGCTACAATGTTCTCTGTATAATATTTATTTTTAGGGAGCTTGTTCCATCTTCAGGGGATGCCGATACCGGACGTCGGGTTCCTCATGGGGACACATTAACTACACAGACGTGCGAGCTCCTCGGTTTGTGGTCAGCAGGCCTTCCACGACAACACACATACATGACAGACAAGGGACAAACAACCACGCCCACGGCGGGACTCGACCCCACGACCCTTCCGACCGAGGCGCTGAGTCAGCCCACGCTCCAGCCACCTCTCCCATCCAGGTCGGCGCAATGTTCTCTATATAAACAGCTCATAATTCCTTTCCACCTCCGATCCTCCCACCCCAACAGATCAAGCGAGAGTTTTTCACACCCACTTCCACAACTGCTCGTCCACCTCCTCCCCGCTCCCTCGCCGATAAAGACGGGCGAAACTTGTCCGGCGCGGGCGGCGGCGCGGGGCGGCGCGGGGCGGCGCGGGGCGGCGCGGGGCGGCGCGGGGCGGCGCGGGGCGGCGCGGGGCGGCGCGGGGGCGGCGCGGGGCGGCGCGGGGCGGCGCGGGGCGGCGCGGGGCGGCGCGGGGCGGCGCGGGCGGCGCCGGGGCGGCGCGGGCGGCCGCGGGGCGGGCGCGGGGGCGGCGCGGGGCGGCGCGGGCGGCGCGGGGCGGCGCGGGCGCGGCGCGGGGCGGCGCCGTGGGCGGCCGCGGGGCGGCGCGGGGCGGCGCGGCGGCGGCGCGGGGCGGCGCGGGGCCGGCGCCGGGGCGGCGCCGGGGCGGCGCGGGGCGGGGCGGGCGGCGCGGGGGCGGCGCGGGGCGGCGCGGGGGGCGCGGGGCGGCGCGGGGCGGCGCGGGGCGCGCGCGGGCGGCGCGGGCGCGCGGGCGGCGCGGGGCGGCGCGGGGCGGCGCGGGCGGCGCGGGGCGGCGCGGGCGGCGCGGGCCGGCGCGGGGCGGCGCGGGGCGGGCGACGGGGCGGCGCGGCGGCGGCGCGGGGCGGCGCGGGGCGGGCGCGGGGCGGCGCGGGGGCGGCGCGGGCGGCGCGGGCGGCGCGGGGCGGCCGCGGGGCGGCGCGGGGGCGCGCGCGGGGCGGCGCGGGCGGCCGGGCGGCTGGGAATTGGCGGGGCGGCCTGGGAAGTTGGCGGGGGCGGCCGCCGGTGACGCCCTGTTACGAACGGAACTGGCGGAACAAAGCGGCGCGGTCGAAAGAAAGAATCTTTGAAAACCGGCGCGGCGGCGGCAAGCGGCCCAACTCGCCTTTCCGCGCACATAAGAACGTACGGCGCCCGACAAGGACGTCCTCTCCGGATAATACAGCCCGCGCGGCGCAAAAAGGCGCCCCTTCGACGTAAGCCGGCCGATCGCGAGGAAGGGCGCGGTGCAGGCCGACAAAGGCCGGAGAGGAAGCGGCTGGACCTGGAGGGGCAGGGAGATGGGGGGAGGGGTAAGGGTCAAAGGGAACCGAGGTACAGGAGCCAGGGCCAGGGAACGTGAACGGGAGACGGGAAATGGGCGGACGGAGATTCAGGGGTTGGGGTGGTGGGCGGGAGGGGGCGGCGGGAGGGAGGGGCGATGAGGGACAACAGCGAGTGGGAAGTTGGGAGTGAGGACAAAGCGGCGGAGAGGCGGGAGGGGGAGCGGGGCGGTCGGAAATTGAGCAGAGGGCTGGCGTGTAGGAACGGGGCCGTTACAAACGGCCTACGTCCCCGTTAGGCGGGGTCGCAGGGTTTCAGAGTTAGTTTTCGTAAATCTGAAGGAAAGCTCTCTTACCTGCGTAAGTCGTAAGGCGGATGCACAAATGTAGCCGAAACTCAAAAATAAACTCCCGCCTCCACAGGCGCATTCTTGGGAGTGAGGAGAATCATAAAGGGCAGTCCGAACCGAGGGGCGGGATGGGAGCGGAGAGAGCCAGCATCAGAGGGACGGAGAACTTTTGCGAAGAAGGCAGATGACCACTGGAGATAAACTGTCTCCACGAGATGTATTGTTAAAAATCGAAATTCGAGAGCGGAAACAGCGCGTGTGTTTTTCAGAATGGAAATGTTGAAGAGATGTTCTGAAACGAATAAAGTAGGGTGAACAAGGCAGAACAGGTAGGTCTAACACTAAGAGGTCTAAAGTGTTCTGTAAATGGAACCTATTATACTGAGAGAAAATAGTTTCAGTAATTCAATAAATATGGCTATAAAAATAAATAGGAGAATTCAAAAAGTATTTGTATTGGAAAACAGTACTTGGAACTAACTGGCATACATTCATCACTTATACAACGTAAAAATCGGACAAATTAGCGTTCGAGTTAACATTAAATTATGACGAAATATAGACGTACCATTCAATAATGTTTTTAAAAGAAATTAATATTCACGTAGAAACACTTTTGCTCATTCATTGTACGTAGGTAGTAGCAATTCATTAATTGAATAAAAGAATAAAATGGAAAAATGTAGCTTTTTCAGTTGTCCACAACACTAAAGACCAAGATAAAAGTGATGAATATATTACTTTAAAAAGAAAACTTCTGAAATTTTCTGGGCTATATTTTCTTAATTACACGCATTATACACGTTCGTAAAATCTTTTATAAAGCAACTTATCATGAGTGAATTTACTTTAGTACCATACTTTAGTTCCCAGTGATTCGTTAGAACACGTGATTGTTCACGACTGCTACTCTCTGTTTCGTTGTTTATACGATAACAAGGGGTTTTACCCACAAAACTGGAAAAGTCATGAATTTTTTCATCACCTAAAATAAACCAAAGTGCAAGCCATGAATATAAAAGAGAAAAGGGATTTCAAAAACAAATTCGCCTCAATCCATCTTGCTGGGGCCTCAGAGCTCCAGGATTGCCAACATCCCACGACGCAAGCCCACCGCCCGCGTCACTCTGGCCAGGTGGGCGAATTTTAACAAGCGTTCAGTATTAATGGCGAAGAGTTATTAAGTTTATAATACGTAACCGTGTATGCTGCATGAATATTTGATCAACTTCCCAGAAATTTCTGCCACATATTGCTTTTACTGAGGGTCTGCGTAAGGCTCGAGTGTTTTACAAACCACATCCAACCCGCAGAGATTAAAACGATAGAAACGGATGCTGTATAAGAGGGAACGGACAGATTCAGAAGAAGAGGAGGCGTGAGGGAGGGGGGGAGGACGGATGAGGTACACGAGTGCGGAAGCATCGCACGACGAGAAGAGTGAGTAGCAGAAATGGGAGCAATCGAACCGGGAGAGGTGGCTCAGTGCATCTACTGATGTCTCTGCAGTGCCTCTGACCACGTGGTCTAAAGGTTTGAGTCCCGACGGTGGCAGAAGTTTCAACGCTAGCTAGACAGCTGGGTCGAATTCAGCCGCTGTCTGGAGGAGAATTCTAGCGGCCGCCTGTTCTGATCGGTAGTTTTCCGTGGTTTCTCAATTCATATTAGACGAACGGCCAAGCAGAAATGCTTGTTAAAAGAAGAAAAAATAGTGACATAGGAAATTTTTCAACGGCGTTGGTTGTTAGATATGGTAAATGGCAATTGTTGAAACTTATAGTTAAGTAATACAATGGCAAAGTCATCAATGAGGAAACGTGATGAAATAAAAGGTATGACAACCAGAGAACTTGGAGGGTATCTGAAGGAAGAAAGGTATGAGGAGAAGCAGGAATGCGGACGGTGACAGGGAGGAGTGAAGTAAAACGATGAAAATAGAAAGAGGGGGAAGGGAGGTCTCAAATGAATTTCTCAAAAACCAACCATAACTCATGAGTATAAATAGGTATTTGCGAACGGAAATACGAAAAATAAAAACGTAAAGGGAACAGGACACTCACGTAGGCCAGAGCAGAATCGGAGACGGGAGCCATGGCGCCAGCAGCCAAGCGAGTGGGCGGCGGCCGCGGCCGGCGCCGGTGGCTCTGCCCATAAGGCAAGGCCCGCCCCACGCGCGGCGGCATCGCTGCGGCTCCATTGATCAAACGGCGGCCCTGCGCGAGTGCTCCGGTTGTATTAGCTGCACCTGCAGCGGCTGATTGCTTTCACGGCGCGTATCGGTGCGCCGTAATCCAACTCCGGTCAGAGGCGCCCGCCGCACCGCCTGGCCGCCGCAGGCGCCGCCCCGGTGTCGCTATTGACTTGCAATAATTGAGGGCATCGCTCCCCCTTGGATGCACGGGACGCCGGGGGCTCGCTCGTGCACCCGCAGCCCGGCTCCTGCGCGTCTAAGCGGTGGGTCGCACCGGCTGAGACAGGACGTGTTGCCGCTACAGGGCCTCTGACCGAAAGGGTTTAAGAGAACCGAGCGGTAACTTAAACAATCGACAGAACTGAGTACCCAACGATATCATTCTTGAAACATTAATTTTAAGTACTTCTTGTATTTGATTTTCGGGACCACCTAAGTAGTCTCCGCCATTGGTAATCCGCGCGAGTCCACATATTGTGGAGGTGTATTCCTACGTATAATCTCTTCCCTCTCCCCACTGAGCTTTCCCTTTTGCCGCCTCATCTGCTCCTTGGCTCCTTGTAAGAAAACCACGCCATAACGACACCTTGGCCTCAACATTTAGGTAAGTCGCAAAATGAGACGCAGGTCCGTGACGTGACGGTCACGTGAGTGTCACTCATTGTGAGTTTCTACAAAGCACTGCTTCTTGGATCCGCGCACCGGCGCACGAGCGTCTTTCCGGCTCATTTGCACCAAAGTGCATTTTACTGCATATAATGCTTCTAAGGTTTTGCTTCAAGAACTGTTAAAATGCACAGTTCCGAGCGTCTGGTCTAATTTAGACAAACATAATTAAAAATGTAAAGTATTTTCATTTATCCTGAAATATGGATTAGTTATGATAGGGTTAAAAATAGAAGACACTGGAATAGAAGGGAAGTATTACATTTCTAAGGTTTACAACAGTAACGATGACATGGTTTCGAAGACTTTTACCGTAATTCATCAGTAAAAGTTAGGGGCTTATGACGCTCAGGGCATCAACTGACGTCACTGCTGCGCCTACGAGCGGGAGGTCTCGGGTTTCGAATCCCGACGGCGGAAGTGGTTTTGACCTTAGCCAGATAGGTCGGACTCAGCTGCTGTCTGGAGGAGAACTCTAGCCGGCGGCTACTGCGATCAGTAGTTTTCCGTGGTTTCTCCGTAAAACACCTAACGAATGCCGTAGCAGCACTCTAACAAAATGGTCATGGAACGTGCGAGATCTTTCCTTTTTCTTCCCTACCCTTCCATCACCCCTTACTTACACAAACTTCAACTTACATGCGTACACCTGCCACGAGATGAATAGTAGCTTGGAACCTGTCCCAACTGAAGCGGTTTCCGCTGGTTAGAAATTCCTCATTGAGAATATTCCTGCCAGTAGAAGTGTAGGTCAGCGCCGGATTTCGCCACTCAGCTGCGGAAGATCACAGCTACCTCCCACCATCAAAACATGCACTACACTTACGGTATTAATGACCTTAGTAGTTGACTCGTCCAGAATCACTTGTCAATCAACCATCAGTAAAATTTGATTTTCTGGCTCTCCTTGGATACTTGGGGCGTCGCGCGCCCGTTCATTTCATCGTCCCACAGCTTCAGAGCGTCCGGTCGCGTCATCTGATGCGCACTCTCGTCTGGCGATGCTCCATTCACTTATGATATCGTACGCCCTCCCTTCACTTATGATATCGTACGCCCTCCCTGTCCCTTTCTTCTCCAACCCACCACAATTCCCACAAATATCAGCGATTGAAAATTACTCCCAAATACAAGCGCTGATTCTATGCGTTTCCAAAAGTTTCATGGATCTCAATAACCCAATTATTCAATGTAAGTCATCACTACCCTTTTAGCTGTTCATTTTTTTCAAAGTGTTCTTGAGTTTGTGCGAGTAATCTCTTCTTCAAAAATACAAAAAGGGGGAAAATGTCTCAACAAGTCACTTTTTGATAAACATCCTAACAAATTATTTATTTTATTATGAATAATAATATTGTTCCAAAAAATGATCCTAAGAAATTGATTCTTAAGAGTTAACGCGTTTTTTATTGGAGAATGCAAACAGTTTTAAAATAATTGATAATGCGACGTTATTTGTTAAGATATGAAAACAAAACACTTTGCTTCCATGTGCTATCTACTTCAAAATTATCAACTTAAAGGACTGTTGATATTTTGTAACAATATTTTTCGCATATTTGGAACGTTTCTTTAATTAGGCCAAAGATCTTTTCGTTTTGAAGTTACTCTTTTATCTTTGAAAAATATGTATTCAGTATACAAAAAGTAGTCGCTACTTCCATAATTAGGTCAAAAAAGGTACACAATATAATTAAATTCTAAAAATAAACTGAAGATGCTCTTTGAAATGAAACAAGAAAATTAAAATTCAGGAATGAGTCTTTGTCGATTGACAAATTAAGAATTTTGAAATATAAGTAAAAAGGATAAATATTAGAACTTCAATTAAGAAAATAAATGCAACATTTTGAAACAAAACACTAGATTTTAACGTTTCTGTCGTAATTTCATGTGCTTTTTAACTCGGTGAAGAAAATAAATATTCGCGACGCACTAAAAATACCCATTATTTTTCTTTAAATGAAAACGTGGAATGCTATCGTTTCTGAAAAGACATGTTTTGCTAGATATGTGACAGACACAAGAAAAAAGTTGAGATTCTGCGATATAACAAGACTTTATTATATAAATGTTAGTTTTCTTGGAATTTCTACGCATTTGTTATCACAACCGCCTACTTACGGTGAGCGACGCGGAAAACTGTGTTTAACTACATTCTTCACCCATTCAAGTAAATCGACGGTCTTCGTGTGTTTACACGAGAGCACTGGCCGTAGCCTGAGCGACATTTCTGGGAGAACCCAACCCACCGGGAAGACTCAAACGACCGAAAAGCACAACCTGACCAACACTTTAAATAAATATTCCTGGTAGAAATAATAAAAAAGAATCCCAAACAAAACGAAACGACCTGCCGCGTGAATACGTAAAGGAAACAACTGCACCGTAAATGCGTTCCTGAGAGACAATAGATCATTATTAGAGGAAGCCTAGTCACTCCCATACAACTTCATTAATTCTGCCGATCGCTATTTGCAACTGGGCTTATCCGAAGGAACTCGCGTGGTGCGCCCCACATGGCCTCTTTCCGGTCCGCAAGCAGTTCGCAACTCTTCCCCTCTCTCACATCCACAAGTGGACGCGACTCGCCGCTCGAGCGGGCGACACGGCGCGTAATCTTATTGGGGCGAGGCAAACACGCGCGGGCGTCCCCGAACGACTGGAGGAAAATTAGTCGGGGCGCGGCGCGGCGCGGCGCGCCAGGCAGCGCGCCATGCAAATGCTCGGGCGAGCGCCGGGGGCCGACTCATCTGGCGGCGCCCCCGCAATACGTTAAATGGGCCGCCTATTATGTCAATTGCGGCGGGGAAGACTATTTGGAGAGCCGGGTCGGGAAGGGCGCCCGCGAAATTAGATCACTTACGTAGGGCCGCCGCTGGGTGAGAGGCGGGGAGGGAGAGGGAGAGGGGGGCGGCCAACTACAAAGATATCTACTCCTCCTGATGAAGCGCCTACAATGGAGGTTGGCAGAGGTCTGCGCTCCCGGGCGCGGAGCGGAGCGGCGCGGAGCGGAGCGGCGCTGCGGCGAGCTGCGGCACCAGTCGGCGCACACGGTCCACCGCCCACTCGCCCGCACAACCACCCACTCATTAATTTTGTTCTCCTTCTCGTCTTTGTATCACTATTCTTTCCTGACATGTCATTATCGCCTCATATTTTTATCTCTGTGAAGGGCGTTTTCTTTCTCCACCAGCGTCAATATCTCATATAGTAGTTGTTCTTTGTCATTATTATTCTTTGGTTCGCAGATTTTCAACCTTTAATAATATGTTGCCGTGCAGTGTAAATTTCATTATCAATTTCTTTCTATGTTGTATAAAACAGTTTGTTGATTAATACCAGTGAATCTCCTGCCCCTAATTCCCGCCTAGTCTTTGTGAATTTTACGATTAAGATAATTTTGCAATATTTCGAGCATTATTATATACATTGATTTTTAATTTTTGTACATATCTGCGTGGATCATCCCCTCCAGACTCATTGACTTCAGATATGTATTTCTGTCTCCTCACCTTGACATCTTTCATTCTTGAACTCTTTGATTTTTCACATTTGTCTGTTCACTTTGATATCTGAAACTTGATACCACATATTAGTATCTAGGTTTTTTTCCATTTTATCATATTCTGGTTTCTTTATAACTCGGTTTCAGTCCCTATCAATCAATCCATTGCCTGTATCTTTCCTTCATTAACTCTTTTGCACCATTCTGCTGCTACACTTTATATGTTTTCTTGATATTCCTCAGCGGTGTTCTCATCCCCTGCCCCATCCGCTCCCGTCCCCGTCCCCGTCCTCGTTCCCGTCGTCCTCTCCGTCGTCCTCCCCGTCGTCCTCACCGTCCCCGTTCCCGTCGTCCTTCGTCCAGCCGTCGCAGGGGCCGCGTCGGTGCTTTGCCGCTGATCGCTGTCGCCTTCGTCTTCGTCTGTCAACCGAATGAGTTCATTGAAGAGGAGCTACCCAGACGCACCACAGAACTGGATTGCCTTGTCAAATGTCCGCCAAGGAATTACTTTTTCATCACAATTTTTGTTATACGAAGACATCCTTCGCTGACACCTTTTCTTCATATGAAACGTGATTCTCAGAGCTTGTTGTATGTGACTGACGGGTAAAATTGTTTCTATCGTTAACGAGGGACGTGATTCTTCTGGACGTGAATGCAGCACTTCTCCTACACTTTTTCCTTATTTTAGTTCAATTGCATTAACATCTACATTAAAAATATATTTTTCTATCATTTTTTTAACATTTATTGAAAATGTTTTATTTACTTTAAGACACGGATGTATAGATACATGTCAAATGTGTGTACCTTTACATTAGAAAATGTAATTAAACATTTTCATGTTTAATTTCATCTGAAGCAATAGAATTAATGCAAATCCTGAACATTCATGAATGTGTGGATCATAAATTCAAATTAAGACTCGAGACAAATTGAGCAATTAATACGTCTCTAAAACAATTCGACTGACCAAATACCGTCCCTCGTTTTGAAAAAGTGAGCAATTAGAGCATACGTCGTCCAATAAAAATAAATTTGATACATTGCAATACAAATTCTAATTTGTAATATGTGTAATTTTTATGCTTGTCATTGTTACAAGGACGGCTGTGGTGTACTGTAATCCTTTGCGAAAGTCGAGTTCCTCACTAACTCAATAAAATATGAATGAAAAAAAGTGTTTTACAACGAGAATTGGAATTTTACGCTATGTACTCTAACTTTTTTGAAGTTTAAATGTGGAAATCTTCCGCGTTACAAAAAAAAATGTATGTAGGTTTTTGTATACTCATCTCCTTAAACAGTAATTTATGTACTAATAATCTGACAAACTGAATTGTCTCGGATCAGACTCGTAACACGATTTTAAATCTTTTGTAAAAATGCTCATTGTTTTGCATAGTATTACGCAGAACGCAGTTGCGTTCTGAAAAATTTTCGTGTTCTGAAAATTTATTTTGACCATGTAAAGATTTGAGGCAGTTTGTCTTCCGTTGAGAATAATCGAAACAAATGAGTGTAAGTAAAGATGCGGGTACTTCATTTCCAAGGGGAGTTATTTCATTATATTTTTCTCTTAAGAGAAGGTTTTATTACGAAAATTTTTAAATGACACAACGCTTCGTATCAGAAATAACAGACTTATCAACTTCTGTTTCCGTCTCAATTTATAAAGTTTAATGACTTCCTTTATTAGTTCTACTTCCGACTAATACAGTTAATAATTATTTTGAGTTGCTGTTAATACGAACAGACAGACCTTCGACATTTTCAGTGTCAATACCCAAACTCACACAACGTCAAAAGTTAAGTGTCCGCCCCCCTCCTATCGCCTCGATCTACTTCTTCCATTTTCAGGTTCTTTCTTCCATCATTACCAAGCAAGCATTCAGCTTTGGAAAATGAATAATTAAATGAAACTCAGTCTGAAAGTGCTATACGGTTCGGAAAAAATGCCTCGACAAAAACTAGAAGCCCATAGATTACCTAACCGAGCAAAACATTGTTATTTGGTGTTATCTGGTGTCCAGTCGTAAGTCTTCCGGAGCAGCGACGGAATCCTATTATCCCGATTTCTGCCCCCATTTTGGTTTACTATTAGTTGAAACATCGGGTGGGCCCGGGAGATACGTGACGCTCAAAGTTTAAAATTTATAATGAATTATGGAGATATTTTTCATTGTTCATATTATCTAACCTCCTGTTATATATACACTTCTTGTTCCTAATTTGTGTGTGCACTTTTCCGCACTTACCTCAATTTTCACTGAAAGTGCGTTTATTCCCTTTGACCTCTCAATGCCACAATTGCATTTCAAAAAGCATTGTTCTCATTATTTTCGTGTAATTGACTCATTTCTTTTTTCACGATTTCATGTGTGTCTTTTGTCATTTCGCCCCTCTGGTGCGTTTGCAATACTCGCACCCTTTCCCTCGCACCTGCTCGACGGCGGCGGCGGTGACGCGCGAATGTATATATTCGCGAAACACAGCGGTGAGCGCGCCGCCGTCTGTGAAGCCAATTTGTCTGTCAACACCTCTTTGTCACCCATTCGACGCCGTGGCAGCAGCGGCGGAGGCGGAGGCAGCTGTGCACTGTGGAGCCAAATCACGAAATCGTGGTCAAAATCTCAAAAATGAAAGTTGATTTGGGAGAATTTCCCTGGTATCCATGTACTAATGGATAGGAAATACCTCGTGTAATGGTATCCTCTTTATCAAGATATGTTTGAGCTAGTTATGTATAAAGGCAATGAGGGTTGACGAGCAGAACACGCTTTTAAATTTGAAAGAAATATCATATTTTTGTTTTGTGTCTCTACATATTATTAAAGTTGTGAAGAAAAATTAAAATAGAAATGTGGGATTGTCTTATTCTGGTGAGAAGAAATACTGACAATTTATTAAATGTCATGTTCAGCAATGGAGTATTTGATGTAATTCTTTATTACACCAAAAAGACTTCACGTGTTTAAGGAAATTATATAGCTTGAATAATGGAATTCTCATTTACATTTTATGCGTCATTCAGAAGGTGAGACACCTGTTCATCCACAAATAAAAATTATTCAATTGCAAACACGAATATTAATTGTAAACATTTATTTTTTATTATGTATTGTAATTTATTGAAATTACATTTCAAAAACAAATTCTATAGGCTTTCGTTAGTTCTCAATAATTGAAATAAATGAAAATAAAATGTGAATATGCAAGATTTTAACATTTGAAAATTAGAAACCGCACTGAATTTTGACATGCCTAATCCCTTAAATGATATTTGTTTTTACCAAATTCCTCTAATATTTTGGTTAAATAAATCAACATTTTAAATTTTTCGCAAGAATTTGCCACAAAATCTGAATCTAAATACAAGCATTCCAGAGCACTTTCAACCCGCTTTTGCCTTCAAGCAAGTGCCGGTCATAATATATAAAGGTCAGCAAAGTACGTGTATATCAACGATAATGTTGAAAACCGACGCTTTTATACATGTATTTGTCAAAGCACATGGATCAATAAAGTACCTTGGTTATGGTTCATGTGAGCTGGCGTACCCAGAAGCTCTATCTGACTACCGTCGCGCTGACGAGAGATACAATTAAAAAGTGTGATATTTTACTAATATATCCCTTTTAGAAACAACAAGAATAAATTAATGTTCCAATAATTTGCCTCTATATTTCATAATAATCAGAAGAATTTTAATTAGTTCTAGAGCTTTTCATTACGTCTTATAATGTTCAAAAGTTGATATTATTCCTTTAGTTAATTAAAGTATTATGTAGCATTCAATAGAATAACATTTAGCTGCGGGTTGGAATTCATTTATTAAGATTATGCGTTATTTACGTACTACACGCTGCACAAGTAAACTCAATTCAATAAGCGTTCAAGAGATTTTTGTGTATTTTGAGAGATAATGTTTCGTTTGGTAAAGATTAATTGGGTTAATAACGTCTAGCAATATGAATGCGAAATTGGGAATAGCAAACAGTGACAGTGAAGTTCTGTTTGAAATGTTACTTTCGGTCGCGAATTGGCCTTCCGGTAGCTAAATGTCATCCATTAATATGTTATTAGTAATTCTACCATATGATTTGTAACGAGTGATGCTTTGTATGTGAGTACTTGAATGTGATCGAGGATCGTTGTAGCAGAACGTAGAGTGGAAGCGAGTCAAAGACTCTTGATTGTTTACCATGCACGGAATGCGCAATTTTTGTACCAAGTGGTGGAACCAAACCAATTGGATGTCACGATGTTTGTATATCACAGCTCTATGTTCCCAACTGAATAATTTCTGTAAACTATACAATTAAGAAAATTAAAAACGTTTTTAAGATAACTAGCAGTGACATAGAAATAGCGTATCATACATTGGACTATTTTTTTGTTAATCTAATGATTACAAAAGGCAGGCATACCAAAACTGAAAACACCAGAAGTGGCTGGCAATGCTTGCGGCTCTAACCACTTCAATGGAATGCACACCTACTTAAGGTTTTTCCAAACCCTACGAAATAAAGTTCTCCGCATCGTTTAAGTTGGTGCATTTCAAATTCAAGACCTGATATTCCGTCCAGACACTGCACATCGCCCGCCTCTCCAAAAGATTCTTCAACAAGCTTTAATTCTCCATTTAATACCGTAATTCTTGCTAGAAAAACTACTAACTCTCATTCAAATCTCATCGCGTCCCATTCCCCAAAGATAAATCCTCCACAGTAGCTTGTTTCTTATCTTCTCAACATATGAAGCCTCTTTAATCCCATTCACTTCACAAATAACCAGCTGAAACGCCTACTCATTCCTCTCTAATTTTTCACTTAGGAGCCTAGTGGGGACATCCTCCCTGTTAACATTTGAATTACCTTGTACATATGTACAGAGCGAAGTGTCTCAGGGTGTAGCACACTGACTTCGCATTGAGGAAGCCAGAGAACAATCCTCGTGCAGGCCCTTCTGACCGAGGTTTTCATGGTTTCCCTCGATCATCCATGCAAATGCAGGGATGGTTCTACTGAAAGGTCACGACCGCGACGAATTCGATAACTACGTGTAGTCTCGAAAGTTAAGCGAAATCGAGACACCACAGGTTTCTGGTTGGGTGACCGACTAGTAGACCCGAGATTAACGGCACGGAGACCAATTGCCCTTTTCAGGACATATATTTGCTAAATAGAGATAAAAAAAATGCATGTACATTTGCACCTTACATCATCTAATCAGTGTAAATTGGCTGTGAAAAACATTTAATAAACATAATTTTCTAAACCTTTTTCGATTTCGTCCTCGTCCCGGTGGTTCGGTGGCACCGCGTAGCGAGCTCGCGCGCCGCCGCGGCGCGGCCGCTACCGTGGCCCAGCGCGGCGCGTTCGCTTCGCAGCGCGCGCCGCCGCTCGTCTGTCACCTCCGCCGCGCCCTCCGCGCCGCCAGGCAGCGCTGCGCTATGCGGCGGCGGCGGCCGCGTGAATCACGCCCGCCCGCACCCCCACCTCGCGCCGCCGCGCCGCGCCACGCCACGCCACGCCCCGCTCGGCGCGCGAATGATTTCGCGCTATGCGGCTAGCCAGGGGAGTCCAAACCGGACGGAATTCTGGAGGGTGCTACGCGGACTATTGATAGCCAGGGGGGGGGGAATTCCATTTACCCCTAAGTGCAGACATGAAATTTAGTAACGCGAAAACACACGTGGAGATATAATATTTTAATTTTTATAATCCAAAATTTATTTATAAGAGATCATCACTACGTAACTGCGTTTGGACTTTCAAAAAAATTCACTTCCCTCTTAAAAGTCTTCAAACGTTTAAAATTAGGAAATTTACAATATTTGGCTAATATAAAGAGTTTCATATATTACAGCAGACTTCCCATTTGAGATCGATTATCTTAACAACGGAAAATCCAATATTTTCACTCAAGCTCAGCATTAGAAAGAGGTACTTATATTGTTACGCGGTAAACTATTCTGTTTTTGAACTAAATAATAAAATAATAAATAATACGTTCATTCGCTAAAAAAACTCGTAATTCAAAAGAAAACAAATGATCAACCGTTGCATTTGCACAGAAAAATAAATGCACTACCATCACTTGTATCTATAAATTAATGCCTTTCTGCAATCTATAATGCAGTGTAACATCTGCAATAATCGAAGGCGGTTCCGACAAGCAAATATTTGGTAATGTCTAAACCCTGCTCTGTGAGTATTTTCACCTGATATGTTCTAGATACGCACAGAAAACGAAGTAAAAGATATGGAAGTATGAAGTTGATTTGCGAGGCCAATCGGGATTGAGGTGTTTAAAGGGAGTTCAAACCTCACATACTGCTCCTAGTTCATGCAGCGCTAGGCAAACGCATGTCAGCAAACGCGTCGAACCAAACGGTAGTAAAGCTCCGGGGAGAGTTTCAGAACTATAGCTGATATCACGTCGCGTTGCAGATTCATGGATCGACAAAGCGCGCGAGATAAATTAGTGGTGCCGTGTTGAATAATCTGAAAGGGAATGTAGACGTTTTGTTAAACAAGTAGAAACACATAAAGTAATTTTGTGCACTCAGTACTTCAAGGCAGATGAATATAGCATTCCTCAACAACAGAGATCGATTTAAGAAGTTATTGAATTAGTATTGCTCACTCATTAACACCATCCTTAATTACTATGATATTGCAATTTCGTCTTCGATTTATGGCAAGCAGCACCTTTATCCTAAAGTCATAGCCACCTTTCCGTTTTGAATTCACACAGAAGGTTGATTCGATTCTGGTCATCTAAACTCGGGTTTGTCCAATATACATTTCAGAGTACATTAGGATTAAAGACAAAAAAAGTGTCATACCCGGGATTTGAAACAGCAGGCCTCTCATATCCTAAGCAAAAATCACATCCATAGACCAAATTGCCGACGCACTTCACTCTCCAGAAGCAAATGTAAACAAAAGTTCTCCTTGTGCACAACCTCCGGTTGAGAAATAAACCAGTCTTATTTTTCCTCTACTAGATTTACACTTACCCAGATATAATGATTAAATTCCCAACACATTACTTGCAGGTGATGGATACTATTCCTACTCATGTGAGAGAGGTACGAGGTACAAACCTCGCATATAGTGCAAGTAATATCTCATTGAATAGTTTTGCTACATTCACATTTGTAGACCTCCTAGTATATGTAAGTGTTGCCTTTGTCTCCTGCAATGTAAGTATATTCCAATATTTAAAGATTTTGCTATGATGTTAAAACACGAACCGAAATACACTTCAAACACACATAAATAATCACTAAAGAAGGTAAAAAGTTAAAAAATACAAAAAAGTTACGAACGTGTGGTTCTCAATTCAACGTTGTCAACTGTTTAACAACTTTATTTCTCTTGCCCATTGAGACCAGAAAAATTCCACCAATTTTATGTCGTGAACTCATATATTGAATTCTTCTTTTGATTGTTTCGTGTTTCCGCGCGCATAAACTACAGCAGTCAATAGTCCCGTAAACGTTGTGCATGTTTTATCCCCCCGCTGGGTGACGGGATCCGGTGTTGACGTACACGTCGGCTTTGAGGCCGGGTGAGGCAGCACGAGGTGTGAGGTGAGAGGCTGCTGGCACGGGGTGCAATGACCCCGTGTGGGGTGGGGCGCGTGCGGTGCGGCTGAGGACACGCAGTGAGGCGGGGCAGCGCGAGGAGTGATGGGACGGGGTGGGGATGAAGCGGGATGAGAGGGCGGTGCGGCAGCGCGCAAGAAGTTCAGACGACGCGGGTGAGGGCCAGTAGCGTGAAGGGAGGCGGGGTGGCGCAGGGTGGAGTGAGAAGCGCGTGGCGACGCCATGAGGGACGCGGTGCGGCAGGGAGAGATTCGGTCCGACGGGAGAGCGCTGGTGGGTGCTGGGTGATGCAGGGAGGCGCAGAAGGTGCAGGATCGCGCGAACTACGAGACGGAATGTGTGATCATTACGAGCGGATTTTTATGACCCAAAACATCAACAAAATGCTCTCAAAATATTTTTAAAAGTGGTCTTTACAAACAAATAAAAATGACGTAAAAATTTGATCAAAACCAGTCCAGATCAACAACTCAAGCTGTTGGATATATTGTTGATGTAATAGATGTTTTTTTCTTTCGTTCAACTCTCCTTGCAAACGTTTAGTTTGGACTAGGCCAGGAAATCTTTGTGTTTAGTAATCGTGAAATCTACCCAACCGTCAATGGTGCTGAAGGCGTCACATGAATCTCAGATTACGTACTCACAACTACTGACACTACAATTTATGATCGAAGAAACTGAATAGGCTACTCAGAAATTCTGGGAAAAACGTTTGTGGCTTCTCTTAAATATTATTTGAAGCAAGTATCATTTAAATGACATTAAAAACGATAAAACCAGAAAAAAATGCTTTACAAATGACCAAAAAAAGTAAAAAAGTGACTTGTTAGTCTAAATTGACGAATAATGCAACATAATGACATGTACAAACTGGTCGTTTCCTTTCCACATATCAAAATGAATTCCTATGCTCCTGCTATTCTCGTTCTAAAGTGAAAAGAAAACAATGCCACTCCAGTAAATCCGCTCCCCTTGCGATCATATGAGGCAGGATGCGCCCGCAACCGCCCAGCCGCCCGCGATCGCCCGTGGCCTGCTCGCGGCTGGCACAGCTCGCGGATATTTTTGAATAAACAAACCTCGCGCAGGTGTAAAGGAGCGGACTTCCAAATGCGCCGCCGATATATTATAGGGCCTTGCAGCGTTTGTAATATATTTTATAGAACGCAAGGCACGTTGCTGTCGCAGGACTAGGTAAAACAAATCGACATTAAAGTATAAAATAACAATACTTTTCCATATTTCAGAATTAACAAAATTCATCGTAATTCGATTCATGGTTGGTTATTTAACCCTGAAATTTTATTCATAAGTAGCCTGATGGAATGATCCAATCGGTGGATGAATTAAATAATTTACCGGAATCAGTGAATTGAAAGATTCATCTGTTACTGTTAAGTATAAAATATAGGAATTGAGATTCATTTCAAGTACAGGTTATCGTAATGAAATTGGCTGAGTTTGAAAACCACTCACGAAATGCTTTTTGATATCAGTAACCTCTTAAAACATGAAGTACAAATTGTTTGCTGTTACTTGCGATTAATGTTATTTTGACTTAAATATTTGAATACTTTTTTATATTTACTTTGTGAGGACGTAAATCAACAAATGATATTTAGGAGTGGTTTGATTTGTTTGTCCTGGGGGAAGCAGTTTAGGCCTGCCTACGTACAATTAACCATTTATATCCCCCTTCCCCTTTCCAAAAAAAAAAAGTTCAAGAAATATAAATATAACGAAAATCAAAATAAAATGCCTAATAATGTTAATGAACTTTACAGCTATACTTACTTAAAAACGAAATAATTTTATTCCAGTTTGACAATGATAAAAGAAGAACCCTGTGTTGTTCGGCCGCTATCAAAACTGCACTTTAGAAATAAAGACACTTTCAGCACCCTAAAAGCGTCCTTGTGTCAACTTAAGATTACCTCCGTTTATGAAAATGTAGAGTATCAAATTACTCAGTTTCACCTACATATTCGTACAAATGAATAACTTCCAGATACATTTCTTATTTAAAAGCATTAATTACATATTATCAACCGATACGCTATTGAAATGTTGTTCACAAATTGCAGTTCTAGTATGTTGTTTCCTCAAGCGAGATTAGCAATAAGTTAGTGCCTTTCCTACTTTGTAACTCCAAAATAGACGCCTTAGTATTCATTTATTTTTCATAAAAAATATAGTCCACAGCCAGACAGAAAGCGACAATCCTGTTTCTGGTCAGACCTCTACCAAGAGAAGCAGAAGTATCCTATGCATTGCGACACGCCCTTGGGTGGTATTTACGGAGAGGGAAAGCTTCAGTGAAAGTTTGCAGGGAGGAGGGATTTCTACAGTCGCACAACACAGAGGCATCTCACAATGTGGAGATGAAGAGAAGAGTGAGGGGAAGATACAAAAAAAACTTAGTCGGAGATAGTAGTCATAAACTCGGCGGCGGAGGTGGAGGTGAACGCAGAAGTAGAGTTGAAGAAGTGGAGTCGACGAAGGATAGTGGTGGAGATACGAATAGAAAGTAGTCGAGGTAGTTGGCAGCGGGGGCTGGTGGAGGTACAGAATAGCGAGATGGAGCAGAGATGGCAGAGGAGCGAGGAAGGAACTCGGGGAGTGGGCTGTGAGATGGACTAGGGAAGAATGCTGCATCCAGAGTTCTTGAGAGGGCGTCGGGCGTGGGGTGAAAGGAATTCGGAATGCGGGAATGTTTGGAAATAAAAAAGCGGGGACCTAAGAAAGAGAAAAAGAATTAGCGATCAGTAATCGCAAAGTGTTCAAGTAGCGGCAGGATGACAGGGTGGAAAGATAAAGCAGAGAAAAGACGAGAAGTGAAAAGAAGAGTTTGTAGGCTTGTCGCAAGCCAGGGAAGGCTAGAATGGGGTACTGATTAAGGTACTACCTACCCAGGAGTGATGAAAAATCGTGAAAATTCGTGATTTTCAATTTTTATTTGGTCGTGTGCTCTGTTTTAATTTCTCTTAAATGCTTCTAACCTATTTTGCGAAGATTCTTAGTTTTTGAGAAAATTTTCTTTTTCAAAGCTGGTGTCATCATTTTCTCAAATAAACAAGTCTCAAATAAAATCTTCAGTTTTCACAGAATTTTTACCGTTACAGTTTATTCACTAGATAATTCAATTGTGATTAATTTAAAAAATACATCAAAATATATCAATTTGTTCAAGAGTTATGATATTTGAAGTAAATCCTACATTTTTGACAATTATTTATAAACAAATTGAAAAAGAGTTGATCTCTAAAATCACAAAGTAATCAAATGTACAAAGTAAAATAAAATAGATAGAAAATTGTAGAATTTTTCTCTTAGGCAGAGAGCTACCGTAGGCGGTTAACGCCGTGGAACAGTGGAAAAGAAATTGGAGCAAGGGATCGACCGGGCGACAGAAAGACGGTGACGCAGAGAGATGGAGAGCCGAGGACACGGAACGGAGAAAAGAGGACGGTGACGGCGGAGGGCAGCGCGGCAAGGTGGTCAAGTGCGAGGGAAAGGTTAGGGAGACGCAGGCAACGTAGGAGGCGCAGGTGCTTAGCAACGGTAGAACAATGTTGGAGGCTGAGCAGTGGGAGCTGGTGGAGAAGGTGGCGGGGTAGGCGAGTCAGCGGGCGTGTTGGACCGAAGGGTTGTGGAGGGATGTGGTCGTGAGAGTGCCGAGGAGAAGTGGTAAGTGGGGAACCACCTGGGTGACGGGCAATCCCTGCAGTGAGAGCCTTGACGAGGGGCGGTGAGGTGTGGCGGGGCGCAGACGGGAGTCGGCGCAGGATGCGCGGGTTGGAGGGCCGCGTGGGCGGCGAGGCGGTGCGACGTGGAGGCTGCGAGGGCGGCGGGGGATGAGGGGCGATGGAATGTGGAGGCCAAGCGGCGGAAGAAGCGCTGGGGGCGGAGTGGGACGGAGGGGCGGACGGGGACGGAGGGGATGGAGGGAGGCGGAGGGGCGGAGGCGGCGGCGGGGACGGAGGGGGGTGGGGAGGCGGGGAGCGGAGGGGGCGGCAGGGGGGGCAGAGGGATCGGCAGGAGTTAGGGCAGAGGGAGCCGAGGGGGGGGGTGTCCGGCGCCGGGGACCCCGCGGAGCGATCGCCGACAACTTTACGCGGACGAACAATCGCAACTTTCATTACGGTAGCGCGCGCGCCGCAAGTTGTGGCCGGCACGAGGGCGGTGAAGGGTGGGGCGGGGCTGCGCCCGGGAGTCCGCGCCTGGAGAGAAAGAGGCAGCGGCGGCTCAAGGAAACCGAAGAGCGAGGCCGAATTGCTGAAGAGTTGGAAAGGAAAGTTCAGGACGAAGACGTCAGCGCCAAGAGTTGGCGAACGAGAATCACGGGAGTTTATAGGCCTGAGAATGAAAGGTCCAAACAGTTTTGCTGATGAAATGATTTTTATAACGTATTGTTTGATCGTTTGTTGTTGATGTTACCTAAACGGACTTATATAACGAAACGCCTGTTAAGCGTATATATGAAACGTCTAACCTTTCAGGAAATTTTAGTGTAATGAATTACTCTGGTTGTTGTATTGCCAGAAAAAGCTTTGTGCGCAGAAAACAAGTACAATGAAATGTAACGTCAATAGAAAAGTACCTCTTCGGACATGTATAAGCATGTTGCGAATAACTTTTATCCCGTTTGTCAGATGCGTAGCATGGTCGCATGTTGTTGGTGGCATGAAGCTGCAATAGAAACTTTTAATTATATATACTAGAAGATAATTACATGTACTGATGATAATTTTTGTGGCAGTCATTGAAACGTCCTATGTTGTCTACGTTATTAAAACTTCCTCCTTTGGAGCATACGGAGATAAGGGTGTTGATCCGGAATCAAATGTAGAAGCATAGGTGTAATTCCATAACGTGCTTGTGCTGGTTGGACTTCCATATTACCTGCAACAATGTCTATCCAAAAGACGCATTCACAGTGTTAGTGTAATTTCGTCATCACATCGTTGTATGTTACATCAACCACCGTCATCAGGCCAGTGACGGTACTGTGATTATCTGCCAAAAAATAGCGAGGACATGACGTCACAGTCCTCTCGCTTCGTGCAACCTCGAGTTAAAGAAAGACCATATATAGACACAGAATAGTTTATTCATAGAGTAATTACAATAGAGTATAAAGGCGTTATCCAAATCTGCAATACAAATGTGAAGCCAAAAGACGCAAGTAAATTTTATTTCCATTTAAATTAATTCCTCAGGTCAGGTGTGCAGTCTCCCCTAAC
Organism: Gryllus bimaculatus; assembly: GCA_017312745.1. Taxonomy (NCBI): domain Eukaryota; kingdom Metazoa; phylum Arthropoda; class Insecta; order Orthoptera; family Gryllidae; genus Gryllus; species Gryllus bimaculatus. Next base: position 1,995,119 of record BOPP01000198.1, read on the forward strand.
GTTTCTTTACCTTGTGATTGGCAATTGCTCCGCCAACCCTAAGAATCCTGTGTCCGGAGCGGTCGGAGTGCGAGGAATGCGGGATAGCGCAACTTTGAGGTCGCGTGAGGTCGAGGGTCGCCTCGAGGGGGAGGGGGGCCAAGGGATCGACACCCGATTAACGGCCAGGCGGGAGCGAGTCCAGGCCAACGCGCAGGCGGTCCACTCGCCTTTCGTCCGCCGCCTCGCCGCCTCCCACCGCACCTTTCCTGCCTCCCTCCTCCTCGTCCCCATCGCCCCTCAATCCTCCCTTCCCCTCAACCCTTCCTGATCTCCTCGGGTTTCCCCCCCGCCTCCTCACGCTCTTCCTTGTCACTCCCTCTCGTCGTTCTCCCTAGGCCCAAACTTTCGCCATCCCTCCGTCAACGCTCTCCTCACCATTCTCCAGCCCTCCCCCGCCTTTCCCCTTGCATTTTCGTCCGCATCCTCTGCCCCCAGCCCTGCCCTCAACTCTCTTCTGCGCCTTCCCTTCTGCCATCAACGCCACATATGCCCCTCGCCCTCCCCTTGTCATTTTCGTACGCATCCTTCGCCCCTCCTTCACCCTCACCTCCGCCTTCATATCCAGCCCCACACACTCATCGCCTCACATCCAATGGTGCCCCGTCATCTCCACCGCTGCCCTTCCTTCGCCTCAATCGCGGACCGGTAATTTCTAGCCGGAATTCCAACAAGCCGGCTAATACGGGGAGCGCTCATCTTTGAAATTGGCTAATGCGCGGAGGTGGCGGCAGCCTTTGCGGGTTTGTTTTGCGGCTTTGGGAGTATAGAATCTGTTTACCCCTGCGAGCGTGGGAGGAAGCGGGCGGCAGCTAGCGCCGCCGCGGGCGCAGCGGCCGCGGGCGGAATCACGCGGCAGCAGACGCGGTTGGGTCGGTCGCGGTCGACGGCCGGCGGATGAAGCGATGACGGCGCTTTGACAGGTGGCGCTGCGATCACACAACTGAGGGCGGGGAGCAACGGGTGTCTCGCTTGTTTTGCGGCAGTTTGTGGGTGTCACCAAAACAACCTTTTTATACATAACTTATTCTTTTGTTAGACGGATGAAAATTGGTATAATTTTAAAAAATTACTTAAAAGGGTTTAATATCCTCGCACCGTATGTCCAAACATCTATTTAAAATAATTATATTTTCTGATTTTCATTCGAATATAAAATTTAAAAAACTCTACTATCTTCTTGCCTTTGGTCAATAGCAAAGATTTTTGTTTATCTGTTCGACATATAAAATCGGGTAAGAGCAATAAAATCGAATCACATTTACTTGAACGTCAACGTTTATTTATTTTAACGTAACTCGTGAAACAAAAACAATTTTCAGTGTTAATACTCTTAAACATTCGCTCCAAAAAAAAAAATTCGCTCCAGCTTTGTACGTGTTGCATTTTAACGAGAATGCTGATACAAATCAACCTTAAACATTGCAATAATACTAATGAGATTTTTCATCAGTAGGAGTACGAAAATAAATTAAAGCAAAATGCTATTAGAATAAAATTAATATAGTTTCGTGAAAGCATGTTGATTATTACAGTCACATATTTTCTCTTTAAATTACTATCATTGTATGAAGCGGTGTCAAGAAATAGTTTCACGTCATCAGATGTACAAAATATAAACTGTCTTCGATACTTACTACTTTCAATGAAGGTCAATGACTTTCATTCATTTTGCATCATAACAAGTGAACAGTGTGAGTCAAATTAAAAAAAATGTTAAAATTATTTTCGACACTTAACCACCCGCTCTACTCTCTTTTTATTCCTCTCGCTTCTCTGGGTATGTGTAGGCTACATTCGCCTCTCTTACGCCAATGGGCCACATCGCCATTGTATCCCACTATTGCCATAGTAAAGCACTCCTCGCCAGCATTGCCAACTGTCAGCCACTGCTTGCAGTTTCCCCGCTGTTGCCACTCTCGCCATAGACGCCAATCTCGCCGCAGTCGGTCTCTTGCTTCATCCGCTCCTCTCGCGCCCTCGCGCCTGTCACCGCTCTCGCCCCGCTCACTACTCACTCTCGGCATTCTCTGCTCGCTGTCGCCTCGGCACGAAGTGGCCACGCACGCCTACGCCGCCCTCGCGCGCCCCCCGCCCACGCCGCCCACGCCGCCCACGCCGCCCACGTCACCCTCGACGCCCACGCGCACACGTCGCCCTCGCCGGCCCTCGGCCGCCCTCGCGCCTCGCCGCCCTCGCCGCCCTCGGCCGCCCTGCCGGTCCTCGCCGCCTCGCCGCCCTCGCCGCCCACCGCCGCCGCAACGCCGCCGCCCGGGCGCCGCGCGCCGCGAGTTGATTTCGCGCAACAGGAGCGTCCGGCGCGGTCCGCTCCCGGTGTGGGGGTGTCGTCCACTGGGCGGCTCAGGCCCTCCTCGCCGGACTCTACATGAAATAATAACACTCACCGATCGCTTTTTCTCTCCCGATCCAACGCAAAAAGTAACTAACGATCGCTCTTTCCGCGACGGCCAGTAATTTGGAATGAACATCTCCCCCATTACGGGCCTTGCAAGTTTCCGCAGCGCCTGTAGCAATTACTCCTAAGCAGAGAGCTACTTCGAGTGGCGTGTGGGCGGTGGGCGTGGGGGGTTGCCGGGGGCGGCGGGGCGAGCAACGGACAGGCCAGCGGAAGAAAGTGGTGATGAAGGAAGATGGGGCAGGAGACGGCATGCAGCGCTGTGACAGCAGGCAGGCGGATGAGGCTCACAGCGTCACGGTGTCGAACGACGTCAACCGAAGGGGGTGGCACACTGGAGAGACACGACAAATGGTGGGTGGTGGAGAATGAGCAAACAGGGCGGGGAGAACAGACGCAGACCGAGTGTTGGGGCTAGGGCAGCGGTAAACATTGGGACGCACTCCAGCATGGCGTATGCGCCGAGCCCTGAAGAACAGAATGGGGAAAGAGTACTGTGGGGGCTGTGGTGGAATGAGGGAGCAACGCGAAGGGAGACCTTTGGAGCTGCTACTAAGTTTCGGTGCCAACGGCGCAAGGCTAGCCAGAGACGAGGGACCAGACAGCTGCGAGAGGGGCGGGGCAGGGACGTTGAGGAATTAAAGATGGTAGCGGGAGAAGAGATGGGACAGAATACGCGGGCAGGAGCGGTGAAAGTCTTGGAAACAGCAAGGGACAGCGTCTCCGAGGGCGCGGCCTGCGCGTGGAGTAGACGAAGCCCGCACAGGCGGGGGCGACGAGCGCCGAGTGAAGGCAAGGGAGAAGGAGAGATGGCGGAGGTGTTAAGGGGGATAGGGGGGCTGGCGCAGTGGCGTTTCTGGGGCTCGATCAGGGAGAACAGCGATGACATGTGCCGGCGTCGGGCAAAGCAGTGTTGGGAATTGAGAGGGGTGGAGAGAGGGTGTACGGGAGATGATGGGGGTTGGTACTGGAAGGAGATGGTGCGATGGGAGATGGATTTAAGCGCTCGGACACCGCGTTGGGGCTGATCCACGCGACCTGTCCAGAGGCCGGCGGGTGGTAGCCGTTGGGAGGGGCGGTGGCGGTAGTTCGGAGGGGCGGCGCCGAAGAAGTAGCCGAGGGGGATGCGAGGAAAAGTTGCCAGAGGGGGATGTTGGAGGGCGAATGGGGGAGGTCGTGAGAGGAAGCTAGAGGGGGGAATACCGGAGGTGTGCGAGACCGGTAAGGGAGGCCGGAGGGGTTGAGGTCGGAGTAATGAGGTCGGGGAGGGAGGTTGGAGGTGGTGGCGGAGGGGAGGCTGGAGGAAGGAGGCTGGAAGGGAGGCTGGAAGGGGAGGCTGGAAGGGGAGGCTGAAAGGGGAGGGCTGGAAGGGGAGGCTGGAAGGGGAGGCTGGAAGGGGAGGCCTGGAAGGGGAGGCTGGAAGGGGAGGCTTGGAAGGGGAGTCCGAAGAAAGAGGCGGAAGGGAGAGGGCGGGAGGAGTGGGGATCGAGGGGGAAGACTGAGTGGGCGGCCCGGAGGGTTGCGGCCAGGGAGGGCCGAAGGGTGGGTGCAGAAGGGGCGGCGGCTGGAGGGGAGGCTGGAGGGGGGAGGCGTGCGGAAGGGGGGGGAGGCTGGAGGGGGGAGGCCGGAGGAGAGAGGCGAAAGGTCGATCCGCGACCCCTGAGCAACCCTTCGCGCAGGGGGCAGCCTGCTGCCCGCAACAGAAGCCTCGCGCTCAATCCCATTTACTTGCGAGTTGCGTTCATGATATTCATTTCATCTGGCGAGTGCTCCGCCAGAGAGAATAAAAGATGGCCAAGCTTCCTTTGCGTTTCATCAGCCTTGGGTATTCCATTGCAGTTGTAAATCGTTGGCAAACGCATAGCAACAGCGGTGTTGCTCAAGTCAATCTGGTTCTGTTCATCTATCGTCGCCCTTCACTTGAGCTGCTGAATCTTACTGTGAGAGCTTCTTGAGAAATCTCGACTAATAGACATAGTAAGGATTTCTGAAGTTAGAAACACATGAGAGGGGGAAAACAAAATTAAAAAGTCTACTTTCAAAATGGTTACGACAACGACAAGAATGGGAAGAACTTTGTAAAGGAATTATAAAATATGAAGAGAAAGTCCTGGAAGAAAAAATAATGTAACAGGTAGAGACATGGTTACAAAGAAGACAAACGTGCATAAATACACATGGAAAACAAAAATATACATTTAAACTAATTTTAACGCGAACAAATTAAATACATAACAGATTAGATAAATTGAACAACACCCAACCAAAAAGACCTCTCAAGATTGAGGTCTAAAACTATGAAGACACGATATTATTTCAAAAGACTGAACCATTTGTCTATAATTTTCCTCTCCAGCCGTTTTACTTTTTTACATTTTTATCTATGAATATCATTCACCACCGGCCCTTCCCTAACCCACGAGCTCAGGTTTGGCTCGATCCTCCAGCAGCACTTAGCCCGGCCGCGCCCAGGCATCGCCGTCCGCACGTGCCCACACTCGCAACATGGTTCCCTGAGAGCTTCTTTGTCTCGGAGGAGGCTCCCGAGAGCCAGCTTCCTCCAGCCCTGTCGGTCGCACACACACAGGACAGACAGCTCACGGCCAGCTATGATAAGGGTTCACTTGCTGGCGCCTGTGTACAGAGCTGAACGTATTACCCTTTTAAATATCGAGGAGAAGGATGGCCAAATCGCATGAAAGCAATATCCTGCCGTCCCCCGCCTCAGCCTCTCAGTCGCATCTCAAGACGAGATTTTCGCGGTGTCCCGCGACCGCCCCGCCCTGCTCCGGTCATCTTCTCGGAACTCTTCGGCCGGCGCGGGGCATTCCACTTCGCGAAACGCGCGTCGGGGCGCGCGGGCGGCCCAATGCAGCTCTTCCCAACTCGGCGGCTGTCTATGCTCATCGAGCTCTCTGCCGGGACAGGCGCCTGCTTCTAGGCAAACTCTCTGGATGGGAGGGAGGCTGAGAA
>BOPP01000198.1:2000571-2012058 GCA_017312745.1 Gryllus bimaculatus
AGGGGGCAGAGGGATCGGAGGAGTAGGGAGAGGGAGCCGAGGGGGGGGGGTCCGGCGCCGGGGACCCCGCTGGAGGATCGCCGACAACTTTACGCGGACGACATGCAACTTTCATTACCGGTAGCGCGCGCCGCAAGTTGTGCGGCACGAGGGCGGTGAAGGGTGGGGCGAGGGCTCGCCCGGGAGTCCCGGCCGGAGGAAGAGGCAGCGGCGCTCAAGGAACCGAAGAAGCGAGGCGAATGTGAAGAGTTGGAAAGGAAAGTTCAGGACGAAGACGTCAGCGCCAAGAGTTGGGAACGAGAATCACGGGAGTTATAGGCCATGACGAAAGGTCCAAACAGTTGCTGATGAAATGATTTTTATCAACGATTGCTTTGATCGTTTGTTGTGATGTTACCAAACGGACTTATAACGAAACGCCTGTTAACAGTATAATGAAACGTCCTAACCTTTCAGGAAATTTTATGTAATGATTACTCTGGTGTATGTATTGCGCAGAAAAACTTTGTGCGCAGAAAACAAGTACAATGAAACTGTAACGTCAATAGAAAAGTACCTCTTCGGACATGTATAAGCATGTTGCGAATACTTTTATCCCGTTGTCAGATGCGTAGCATGGTCGCATGTTGTTGGTGGCATGAAGCTGCAATAGAACTTTTAATATATATACCTCAGAAGATAATTACATGTACTGATGATAATTTTGTGGCAGTCATTGAAACGTCTATGTTGTCTACGTTAATTAAAACTTCACTTTGGAGCATACGGAGATAAGGGTGTATGATCGAATCAAATGTAGAACATAGGTGTATTCATAACGTGCTTGTGCTGGTTGGACTTCCATTATTACCTGCAACAATGTCTCATCCAAAACGACCATTCACGTGTTAGTGTATTCGTCATCACATCGTGTGTATGTTACACATCAACACCGTCATCAGCCCAGTGACGGTACTGTGATTATCTGCCCAAAAATAGCGAGGACATGACGTCACAGTCCTCTCGCTTCGTGCAACCTCGAGTTAAGAAAGACATATAAGACACAGAATAGTTTATTCATGAGTATTACAATAGAGTATAAGGCGTTATCAAATCTGCAATACAAATGTTAAGCCAAAGACGCAGTAATTTTATTTCCATTTAAATTAATTCCTCAGGTCAGGTGTGCAGGACTCCCCTCAACGTTTCTTTACTTGTGATGGCAATTGCTCCGCCAACCTAGAATCCTGGTCCGGAGCGTCGGAGTGCGAGGAATGCGGGATAGCGCAACTTTGAGGTCGCGTGAGGTCGAGGGGTCGCCTCGAGGGGGGAGGGGGGCCCAAGGGACTCGACACCCGATTAACGGCCAGGCGGCGAGCGAGTCCAGGCCAACGCGCAGGCGGTCCACTCCCTTTCGTCCCCGCCCTCGCCCCCTCCCACGCACCTTTCCTGCCCTCCCTCCTCCTCGTCCCATCGCCCCCCTCAACCTCCCTTCCCCTCACCCTTCCTGATCTCCTCGTTTCCCCGCCCTCCTCACGCTCTTCCTTGTCACTCCTCTCTCGTTCTCCTAGCCCAACTTTCGCCATCCCCTCCGTCACGCTCTCCTCACCCTTCTCCAGCCCTCCCCCGCCTTCCCCTTGCATTTCGTCCCCATCCCTCTGCCACCCCCAAGCCCTCCCCTCACTCTCTTCTCGCCTTCCCTTTGCCATCACGCCACAATCCCCTCGCCCTCCCCTTGTCATTTCGTACCCATCCCTTCGCCCCTCCCTTCACCCTCACCCCCGCCTTCATTCCAGCCCCCACACACTCATCGCCCTCACATCCAATGGTGCCCGTCATCTCCCCGCTGCCCTTACCCTTCCCTCATATCGCGGACCGGTAATTTCTAGCCGGAAATTCCAACAAGCCGGCTAATACGGGGAGCGCTCTCTTTGAAATGCTAATGCGCGGAGGTGGCGCAGCCTTTGCGGGTTTGTTTTGCGGCTTTGGGAGTATGAATCTCGTTACCCCTGCGAGCGTGGGAGGAGCGGGCGCAGCTAGCGCCGCCGCCGGCGCAGCGGCCGCGGGCGGAATCACGGGCAGCGCCGCGGTGCGGTCGCGCGGTCGGAGGCCGGCGGATGACGCGATGACGGCGCTTTGACAGGTGGCGCTGCGATCACACACTGAGGGACGGGAAGCACGGGTGTCTCGCTGTTTTGCGCAGTTTGTGTGTCACCAAACAACCTTTTTAATACATAACTTATTCTTTTGTTACGGATGAAAATTGGTATAACTTTAAAAAATTACTTAAAAGGTTTAATATCTCGCACTAGTCCAAACATCTATCTTAAAATAATTATATTTTCTGATTTTCATTCGAATATAAAATTTAAAAACTACTTCTATCTTGCCTTTTGGTCAATAGCAAAGATTTTTGTTTATTGTTCGACAATAAAATCGGGTAGAGCAATAAAATCGAATCACATTTTACCTTGAACGTCAACGTTTATTTATTTAACGTAACTCGGTGAAACAAAAACAATTTCAGTTGTAATACTCTTAAAACATTCGCTCCAAAAAAAAATTCGCTCCAGCTTTGTACGTGTTGCAATTTTACAGAATGCTGATACAATAACCTTAACATTGCATAATACTAATGAGATTTTTCATAGTAGGAGTACGAAAATAAATTAAAGCAAATGCTATTAGAATAAAATTAATATAGTTCGTGAAAGCATGTTGATTTATTACAGTCACATTTTCTCTTTCAATTACTACATTGTATGAGCGTGTCAAGAAATAGTTTCACGTCATCAGATACAAAAATATAAACTGCTTCGATACTTACTACTTCATGAAGGTCAATGACTTCAATTCATTTGCATCAACAAGTGACACAGTGTGAGTGCAAATTAAAAAAAATGTTAAAATTATTTTCGACCACGCCGCTCTACTCTCTTTTATTCCTCTCGCTTCTCTGGTATGTGTAGCTACATTCGCCTCTCTTACCGCAATGGGCACCATCGCCATTGTATCCACTATTGCCATAGTAAGCACTCTCGCCACATTGCCACTGTCACCACGCTTGCAGTTTCCCCCGCTGTTGCCACTCTCGCCATAGACGCCAATCTCGCCGCAGTCGGTCTCTTGCTTCATCCGCTCCTCTCGCGCCCTCCGCGCCTGTCACCGCTCTCGCCCCGCTCACTCTCACTCTCGCATTCTCTGCTCGCTGTCGCCTCGGCACGAGTGGCCACGCCGCCTACGCCGCCCTCGCCGCCCACGCCGCCCACGCCGCCCACGCCGCCCACGCCGCCCACGTCACCCTCGACGCCCACGCCGCACACGTCGCCCTCGCCCGGCCCTCGCCGCCCTGCCAGCTCGCGCCCTCGCCGCCCTCGCCGCCCTGCGCGCCCTCGCCGTCTCGCCGCCCTCGCCGCCCCCGCACCGCCGCCGCAACGCCGCCCGCCGGGCGCCCGCGCGCCGCGAGTTTGATTTTCGCGCAATCAGGAGCGTCCGGCGCGGTCCGCCCGGTGGGTGGTGTCGTCCACTGGGGCGGCTCAGGCCCTCCTGCGCCGGACTCTACATGAAATAATAACACTCACCAGATCGCTTTTTCTCTCCCATCCACGCAAAAAGTAACTAACGATCGCTCTTTCCGACGGCCAGTAATTGGAATGAACATCTCCCCCCATTACGGGCTTGCAGTTTCCGCAGCGCCTGTAGCAATTACTCCCTACAGAGAGCTACTCGAGTGGCGTGTGGGCGGTGGGGTGGGGGGTTGCCGGGGGCGGCGGCGGCGAGCACGGACAGGCAGCGAAGAAGTGGTGATGAGGAAGATGGGGCAGGAGACGGATGCAGCGCTGTGACTAGGCAGGCAGGCGGATGAGGCTCACAGCGTCACGGTGTCGACGACGTCAACCGAGGGGGTGGCACACTGGAGAGAACACGACAAGTGGTGGGTGGTGGGAGAATGAGCAACAGGGCGGGAGAACAGACCAGACGAGTGGTTGGGGCTAGGGCAGCGGTAACATTGGGACGCACTCCAGCATGGCGTATGCGCCGAGCCCTGAAGAACAGAAGGGGAAAGAGTACGTGGGGGGCTGTGGTGGAATGAGGGAGCACGCGAAGGGAGACTTTGGAGCTGCTACTAGTTTCGGGCAACGGGCCAAGGCTAGCCAGAGAACGAGGGACCAGACAGCTGCGAAGGGGCGGGGCAAGGGACGTTGAAGGGAATTAAGATGGTAGCGGGAGAAAGAGATGGACAGAATACGCGGGCAGGAGCGGTGAAAGTCTTGGAAACGCAGGGAACAGCGTCTCCGAGGGGCGGCTGGCGTGGAGTGACGAAGCCCGCACGGCGGGGGCGACGAGGCGCCGAGTGCAGAGGCAAGGGAGAAGGAGAGATGGCGGAGGTGTAAGGGGGATGGGGGGCTGGCGCAGTGCGTTCTGGGGCTCGATCAGGGAGAACAGCGATGACATGTGACCGCGTCGGGCAAAAGCAGTGTTGGGAATTGAAGGGGTGGAGAGAGGGTGACGGGAGATGATGGGGGTTGGTACTGGAAGGGATGGCGATGGGAGATGGATTTAAGCGCTCGGACACCGCGTTGGGGCCTGATCCACGCGACCTGTCCAGAGGCCGGAGGGTTGGTAGCCGTTGGGAGGGGCGGTGGCGGTAGTTCGGAGGGGCGGCGCCGAAGAAAGTAGCCGAGGGGGGACGAAGGAAAAGGCCAGAGGGGGATGTTTGGAGGGGAATGGGGGAGGTCGGTGAGAGGAAGCTAGAGGGGGAATACCGGAGGGTGGAGACCGGTAAGGAGGCCGGAGGGGTGAGGTCGGAGTAATGAGGTCGAGGGAGGTTGGAGGTGGTGGCTGGAGGGGGGAGGCTGGAGGAGGAGGCTGGAAGGGAGGCTGGAAGGGGAGGCTGGAAGGGGAGGCTGAGAAGGGGAGGCCTGGAAGGGGAGGCTGGAAGGGGAGGCTGGAAGGGGAGGCTGGAAGGGGAGGCTGGAAGGGGAGGCTGGAAAGGGGAGGTCGAAGAAAGGAGGCGGAGGGAGAGGGCGGAGGAGTGGGGATCGGAGGGGGAAGACTGAGTGGGCGGCCGGAGGGGTTGCGGCCAGGGAGGGCGAAGGGGGGTGCAGAGGGGGCGGCGGCTGGAGGGGGGAGGCTGGAGGGGGGAGGCCGGAGGAGAGAGGCGAAGGTCGATCCGCGACCCCTGAGCAACCCTTCGCTGCAGGGGCAGCCTGCTGCCCCAACAGAAGCCTCCGCTCAATCCATTTACTGCGAGTTGCGTTCAGATATTCATTTCATTGGCGAGTGCTCCCAGAGAGAATAAAAGATGCCAAGCTTCCTTGCCTTTCAATCAGCCTCTGGGTATTCCATTTGCAGTTGTAATCGTTGGCAAACGCATAGCACACGCGTGTTGCTCAAAGTCAATCTGGTTCTGTTCATCTATCGTCGCCCTTCACTTGAGCTGCTGACATCTTACTGTGAGAGCTTCTGAGAAATCTCGACTAAAAAATAGACATAGTAGGATTTCTGAAAGTTAGAAACACATGAGAGGGGGAAAAAACAAATTAAAAAGTCTACTTTCAAAAATGTTACGAAACGACAGAATGGGAAGAACTTTGAAAGGAATTATAAAATATGGAGAGAAAGTCTGGAAGAAAAATAATGTAAAGGTAGAGACATGGTATACAAAGAAGACAAACGTGCATAAATACACATGGAAACAAAAATATACAATTTTAAACTAATTTAACGCGACAAATTAAATAAATACAATAGATAAATGAAACACCAACACAGACCTTCACAGTTGAGGTCTAACTATTAAGACACGATATTATTTTCAAAGACTAACCATTGTCTATAATTTTCTCGCGTTTACTTTTTTACATTTTTATCTATGAATATCATTCACCACCCTTCCCCTTACCACGAGCTCAGTGTTGGCCGATCCTCCAGAGCACTTAGCCCGCCCGCATCGCCGTCCGCACTCCCACCTCGCACTGGTTCCCCTGCAGAGCTCTTTGTCTCGGAGGAGGCCCCGAGAGCCAGCTTCCTCCAGGCCCTCTCGTCCACCCGACAACGCACCCGCCAGCTATTGATACAAGGGTTCACTTGCTGGCGCCCTGTGTACAGAGCTGCGTTTACCTTTAATATCGAGGAGAGGAAGGCAAATCGCATGAAGCAATATCTGCCGTCCCACCGCCTCAGCCTCTCAGTCGCATCTCAGACGAGATGTTTCGTCCCGCGCCGCCCCGCCCCTCCCGGTCTCTTCGGACTCTTCGCCGGGGCATTCACTTCGCCCGCAGCTTCCCAACCGGCGCTCTCTATCGGCTCATCGCTCTCGGCGCCTGCTCCTGCACTCTGAACACTGCCCTCACCAGTCGCTCCCGCTCTCCCCCAGTCTCTCTCCCTCTCCCCCAGTCTCCCTCCCTCGCTCCCCCAGTCTCTCCCTCTCTCCCCAGTCTTTCCCTCCTCCCCTTCTCCCCCAGTGTCTCTCTTTCTCCCAGGTCCTCTCTCTTTCTCCCCCAGTCTCTCTCTTTTCTCCCAGTCTCTCTTTTTCTTCGTGCAGTCTCTTTCTTGTTTCAGACTCTTTCTCTGTTTCAGACTCTTTCTCTCTGTTTACTTCTTAGTCTTTTCTCTGTTTCAGTCTCTTTCTCTGTTTCAGTCTCTTCTTTCTCTCTTGTTTCAGTCTCTTCTTTCTCCTTTCTGTTTCAGTCTCTTTCTCTGTTTCAGTTCTCTTTCTCTGTTTCAGTCTCTTTCTGCTGTTCAGTCTCTTTCTCTCTGTTTCAGTCTCTTTCTCTGTTTCAGTCTCTTTCTCTGTTTCAGTCTCTTTCTCTGTTTCAGACTCTTTCTCTGTTTCAGTCTCTGTCCCTTTTTGTCTCTTTCCCCGTCTCATTCTCTCTCACTCTGGTCTTCCTATTGTCTTCGCTGCCTACAATCACATAGCTGACATTGCCCACGTTCGTAAGTAATATATTTCGATTAAAAATGCCAATTAAATGAACATTCAACAAAAATATTTGCGTTGAAAAAATATTTCATCGATTTTTTGGAAATTCAAACATGGACATGTAGACGGAAAGCAAAAATGTGATACTAGTTCATCGGTCCTAAAAGTAATGCATCATTAACAGACAATTATTTTTAAATTGTACCATTTAATTGAGTTTTAAAGAGTTTGTTTTCGAAATGTGACAATAATGATATTTATGAAACTAAAAATATCTGAGATTAAAACTGCGAAATTGGTTCAAATATTTTCATAACCAACAGGAATTTTACATTAATATTCTCATCAATGAAATCAACTCTTTAATACAGATATCTATAAAGATTGCACTATTGTCAATCGCAGAAATTACATACTACTCTTCGTAGCCTAGTTTTACTTGGCAGAAAAATTCCACAACCTCAGCCCTGTATGACCAACTTTTCAATCATGGCACGCCGTTGGGCGAAAATCGAAAACTGAGGTTATAATGAAGATGTCATGAAGACTGTGATGGATCAGTTATAAATTGGTGAACGATATAGCAGAAAGGCAAACTAATTAAAATATCGAGTCAAGTTGCCATTAGGAAGTGATCTAATCATTTTCGCGGAACTAGTCTACTATATTAACAACTTGTGATCATTTGTTATTACATAAATAGACAGCAATCTGTGGCATATGGTCGGGTACCAGCCAACGTAGAAAATTGCTTAGAGAACTGATAGCGACAAATACTCTATGGATTATATCGGCATCGCTACGACAGATAACGGCATCCCCAACATAGTGCGAGATGCACACTCACTTTTACTACACTCAGTGAATTATTTGATGCCGTTTACCATCCGACAGTATTTCACACCATATTATAAAATCCGAGATTACTCTAAATACATCCTTATGTATATTAGAAACTGACGGAAATATAGAAGAAAAAATCAATTACAATTTAAAAATATGTCACAACTCTCCGCTATGTCTTCGACATAATTTTATTCAACTATGCTTCAAAAGGTTAAAACAAGCATGTTTTATCATGAATTCTTTTTTGGAATATTGATTAGTAGTACACTTTCATATTTACTAATGGTTTTCAATTGCAACTAATTGAAATTGTTTATAATTGAATATATAAAATTCATTGCATATTTAATTGAATAGCATTATGATTGATATTTGTTGACTTAGACAATTCTATACATGCCATTAATCTTACTTGCAATACTTTATCTAGGTCTACAACAAAGTTAACTTTGTACCACGTTTATAATTTTTACTAATATATTTTGTCAAATTACCAACAATGTGTAGGTCAAAATTAGGAAAAGAAAATATATGTAAAAATTTGGTATCTAAACGAATTAACCGTTGAGTAATCGCACATACTAAACATTTTTTACAAACAGTCATTTTTACATTTGCGTATACGTACGTATGTACGAAGTAATATACGTGGTACTGAGAAAGTTACGCAATGCTGTGGAAAATAGATGTGCAGTTTCAACGGAAATACGTGTTTTACGTTCTCATAATACCAAAAATGTTTTGATTTTTTAAAGTCAGTCCGTCTGCAAACACCACTAGCGCCTAAACCATACGTACGATTTTTTTTCAATAAATATTCCCCGGTCGATCTGGCTCGACTTGAGATGAAGAGATTTTTAAAATCTTACTTCAAAATTTGGGGTACTTTAAATACAGTCCCAAGAACATTTTCAAAATTTTGGAAACCACTCCAATTTTTTCTTTAAATTTCTCTAAAGAATGGAATAAAGTTAACTTATTAAGGTGGCATAGATTCGATTTTTACGGTTAACTGCATTTTTGAAAATTGTAAAAGTTAATATGCATGTTCCCAGAGTTTTATAAACACTATTGCATTTGCGAGTTAAGGTACTTCAAATGACTTCAAATGAAGTCTTTCAAAAATTTTAAAATAATTATGTGAAAAAGAGCGTCAAACTTTTCATTTACAGTAACGATTAAACGGTATTTTAAAAAACTAGCTCAATTTTTTTAAATCAAAATTGACATTTATGACGAGGCTTTACTCTTCTTTAATACGTTAACTTCCTTTAACGTTGGCCCGAAAGACAAACCAAAAGATGATATAATATTGTCAAAGTCGGATAATATTGGCGTAAACTATAGTTATCTGTTGCGAATGCTGAATAACTAAAGATGAATGTCAATGCAGAAATTAAATATTTAGAAAGTTAATAAAGATAGCTTCTCTCAATCTTCACCTGAAATACTACGCAGGTATGTTTAAATTACATTAGTTCACGTTTAATTGCTTTCACAACATATTCAACTGAACAGTTTGGGATAACAGTATCCTTGTTCAAAATGTTTCTCAAAGGCTAAACATTGTAATTTTACCTTTGGCTTCTAACAGCGCGATTATTTGCGTTACGGAACAGGACACGAGTGCTGCTGGGCTAAGAATGTGTCGAGATTAATTCGCGCGTGGGCCGAGGCAGCGTGAGTTAGGGCGGCCGGAAGGACGGCAAAGGGCGGCTGAGGGGCGAAGGACCAAGGAGATTCGCGCCCCACCGAGCGAGCCCAAGAGCGGTGACGCTGGACGGGGGGGGGGCGGACTTCGGGGTTAGCATGACGCAGGCGCGGAGGACGACGCCCAACCGGCCGCAACGGAGGCCGCCGCCGCCACCACATGGAGGCAAACGGTGAGGGACGTCCAGGAAGAAAGAACTGGGGTGACGGAGGATTTGTTTAAAATTTAAAGTCGATTTTCAACCATTAAGATCATATAGCAACCACTCTAAGTAACATTGGGGGTAACGGTAAGGGTATAAGGACACCCACAAAAATTCATGCCTTGGACGGGATTCGAGCCCGCGATCTTCCAGGCTTGATGCTGCTACTTCTCTTCGGTCTTAGAAACATGGGCTATCCACGTCAGGATGGAGGAACGTTGTCGTACAATGTGCGTGATGATGGTCACAAAATAAATTCTCAAACCTCTAAAGCATAATTATAAAATGAGCGTTCTTATCAGAATATTTTAGTATTGCATTATCAGTAGTGGTCACTATGTTTGAAATAATTAGACTTATTATAAATATGAATTTTTTGGCATAAAGCAGCTAACGGTACAGTAATGTTTACCGTTAGCTGCTTTATGAGGAGCTCTTGTCTTCTTAAAATTGGAATTAAGACACTCAAACAAAACACAGAATTGAGAGAAAATTTTCAATGTGTAATTGCATCAAAAGCAATATTTTTTATAATAAAAGCTTTTTATAAGCGATTCTAAGCTAATCAAAATTTATTTACAATAAATAAAAATATATTAATAATTACTCAGAATAAATAGATACAATTATGCGCGATTTAAAGGTAAAAATGGAATTTTTCTATGTTCCAGTTTTTATTAATCATTTATATTGTTTGTATAGTATTATGATTGAATGTTGTGATTGAAATATAAAATGGCATAACTATTTTACTCATTATTTGGAACTCATTAAACTATTTGGAAATGAATAAACTGATTGTCTCAAAGATTACGATACTAAAAATATATAGAAATGTTATTATCCACTTTTCACAATCTCTTAATAATCTCACATTCTTTGAATCAATCACCATCATTTGTAGTGTACTCTGCAGCACTTCTTCGTGCTTTCGCAGTGCAACCCGCAGGGGTAGCTTCGAAGCAGCGCGAGCTCTGGCCTTGGAAGCGCGCTCACCGGCGAGGGCGCGCAGGGCGAGCGGCAGGGGCGAGGAGCGCACGCGAGGCCGCTGGTGAGGAGGAGGAGGAGGAGGACGGGAGGAGGGGTCGGAAGAGCGAGGGTTTGGGCAAGAGAGGGGAGCGAGAGGGAAACAGAGGGCGAGAAGCGAGAGTGAGAAGTAGGGGCGATGATCAGGGAAGAAGACATAGAAGTAGGGGCGTAGATTGGGAGAGAAGACGGAACGGGGACGGGAATGGACATTGGGGCGCGGACAGGAAAGGAAGCCAGGGTAGAGATGGGGAAGAAAGGAAGTACAGGGCAGGGAGAGAAACAAGGGGGAGATGGGAGAGGAGGTATGGGAACAGGAAAGGGTGCAGTGGCGTGGACGGGGAGGAAGTAGAGGTGAAGGCAGGGAGGGAAGCAAGGGAGGACCGGGAAGGCAGTGCGTGAGCGAGGAGGATGATGGAGGCAGGCGTGGGGGCTGGGAGGCAAGGAAGGACGGGGTGTACGTCAGAGACAGGAACGAGTGTGGACGGTGAATCATCTGCCGCCACTACCGAATCTTCAATGTATAAACGATTCAGCTCAAATTATATATTACATAACATCGATTATGAATGTTACATAGATGATCTTTTTTTATTACAATAAACTTCAACACTTTTGCATGTTACAATGGTCCTTTAAGAACGCTGAATTACAACCAATTCTCTCTGTGTTGTTTTTCAATAAATACGTTGCTATCCTGATACTGACAAGTGAGCAACATCATCCATTAATTGTTTACGAAATGAATAAACGCAGTGAGAATATACGAAACGTGTGCGGGGAAGGGGGAGATCC
>BOPP01000198.1:2015049-2060388 GCA_017312745.1 Gryllus bimaculatus
TCTGCCCGTGTTTGTAACCGAAGCTCCACTTTATTTAGAATTAATTTTTATTCAAATGCTTATAATAATAAATACGGGATACTAGAAAAATGAACTACAAATACAATCAATAGGCAAACAATAACAAATAATAATAATAATAATAATAATAATAATAATAATAATAATAATAATAATAATAATAATGGTATTTTTAATATTGGCTGTCTTAGAAAGAATCATATTTTAGAAACAATTAAGAGCATGAAAATAAATTTTCAAAGGTCTACGATAAATTATTTTATACTAAAATATTGCTACCCAAATTGTTTTCTAATACAATTATAATATGCACTCTTCATTGAAATTTTCATTATAATAAAATTATTATTAACAATACTGTAAATTCTGTCTTTCGTTTCATAATTCGACGATTGGTCACCCTCTCGCCTAGCATGTCTTTGTTTCCGCCATTGTCCTCTTCTCCTCTCCGCTTGTGCCCCAGCCTGTTTATTTGGTGTTTCCCTCGTATTGAATCCTGTTTTATAGTTCGTCCATTGGTCACCACAGTGGCCTTTTCTTCAATACACAGCATCGCTCTGCCTCTTCTAGTGCTTTTTACCATTACCAGTTCTTTTATACTTCGATTAACATCCATTTCACAGGTAATCTAAACGACACATATTGGATCGTATCTCTCCTTTTATCATCTTTCATACTTTTTTAGCTATTGGTAGCGCGAACTGCCTTTTTTGTTCGTTTTCCGCCCTCACGCCCGTTCCACACGTCTTCTGGTCACCCATCCCGAACACTTGAATCGATTGCCACCATCGACTTTTCCACCGTCCTCCGTGTGTGTTACTATAGCCCTTTTTTGGAGGAGGGCTTCCTCCATAATTCCCAGCCATTTCATAATTCACTTCCTAGTCAACCCGATATTACCGTTCCCCATTAACTTTTGTCACTATCGTTTTCCTCGTCATCTTCTCCCTCCCCTGTTCTCCATCATATTCCTCTTCACCTTGTTCCCATCAGTAATGTCTTCACTTAGTTCACCTTTCCTACACCTAGTTTCTATCGTGTTGCTCGTCACATTTCTCTCCTTCTCTCTTACATCTCATCTTTCATCTCAAACCAGGCTTGAAAATGTTTAACATTAACGTCCTCTAGGAAGTGAAGTGGGGAAGAAAAATTGACGGATTAAATAACCAAGTCGGGAAAGGCAACATTTATTTAACCTAACTATTGGGGGAGGCATAACAATTATTTCAAACCCTCGTCAATAATGAAAAGTATTAATTATCTTCCTCCAAAGTGTGATATTCAAATTTAAGAATTAAATCATCAGCTAATAGAAAAAACTTAAATATAAATTAATGGCGTCAAATAGCGATATGAATTTTGTATCTATATTATCAAGTTCATCGTGTAGTTCTACTAGATAACCATAAAGGTCAGTTATTTTCTTAAAATATGTCTTTTATTACCATCGCATTACCTGTCGCAACATTATCTTCTTTGGCCGACAGCAATACATTTGCTCCATCTCCTAAGATAAAAAATCCTTCATCTCTCCGTAGAAATAATTTCACCACTCTTCAAGTCTCTCCCTACTACACTGCCTAGCTACCTCCTTGATCAGTCGGTCCGACCGCCTAAGATAAAAATCCTTCATCTCTCCGTAAAAATAATTTCACCACTCTTCAAGTCTCTCCCTACTACACTGCCTAGCTACCGACCTTGACAAGTCGGTCAAGTTGTCAAACTGCGTAGGAAAATTTATAACCATATTATCAAGTTTATCGTCTAGAACTACTAAAAAAACACGAAGGTCAGTTAATTTTCTTAATATGTGTGTCTCTTTACAAGCACATTGCCTTTCTCTACGTCATCTTTTCGTAACAATACCTTCTGAGCTTTTCCTTCCTTCCCTGCCTTGCCCCCTCCTTGTCCACCGTCTCGGTAATCGCCTTCGACGTTCCGGCGGTGACCGCAGAGCTGCGCTGCCTTCGTTTAAAGTGAACCGAAGCAGACTCCGTGGCGGCCGCGTGCTCGGCGTTCGGAGCGCGGAATCGGCGAAGGAATTGCCTCGAGCAACGCGCCAATTGAGCGGCCTGAAAAAAGACGCGTTTCCACCAAGTGACTATACAGGCTACAACCCTCTTCAAAACGCTAAATGAAGGAACAATAAATTCTGTGCTCTTGACGCTGTGAGAAAATGCTCCGTGACCACTATATTGGGCATGTTCTTTTATATTTGATGTGATGCATCAGTATAGAAGAGTAATTACTGAAACACTTTAACAGAAGCAAAACCACTTGACAAACCTAGGTATTCCTTACGTAAAGATTTGTTCATACGATACCGTTTTCGTTCAGTTTGTTGTACAGAAACTACATAGAAACTTTAAGTTCACAAACTAGAAGACTAGGAAGACGGAAGTCGTAGTTAGGCGATCTGCACATTTTTGTATGACTTGCCACGATGCGCCCCCGTAGGCTCTGCCGAAACACAAATGAATTGATCTCTCCGAGTACGGCATTGGCGGCACTTGTGTACTTGCGTTCAGCGCGTGTGTGGTTTTTAAATATTAGGAAAACATGAGGGGAAATCAAGAGAAAATGCTACCATTGTCGCTACACGCATCGTTGTGGGTGAGACTAATTTAGTGATAGCTCAGTAACAGCACTCCCAATTGATGAGGTCTATGCTGCAAAGGTGAAATTAAATAATCTCATTTTATATGTAAACTTTCCAAAAAAGCCGAGAATTCGAATCCGCCACGCCAATACACAAAACTTCACGAATCGCACAATCGCACCGATGTGATCACAAAATCAAAGTACATTTATGATTTCCACCAAAATTAAAATAGACGTACGTTAGTAAAATATTCTTACCCCAGAGGCACTTCGGCCAACCTTTACGCTTTTTGAACGAAATAAATGGAATAAACTCAAAAGTGCTCATGCAGAAACCACACATACTGAAATGCATTCGTCCTTACGCGAATCGCCTATCTGCACGAAAACTGTACCGTGTAAAAAGGTTTTAATGAAAGAAACTGTTAGTTATTGCGTATTATATTATTTTAAGATTATATTTGTTAAAATAAAAAAAACAACAACTAAGAATTATGCACATTTTGGTGTGCTGAACCAACAGAGTGGATTTTGAAAGAGGTTCAACTGAATTAATGTTACTAATAAAATGTTCCGAAAGCGAAATAAAAGTAACTCAACTTTTAAAACGATGGAATATTTTTATTAGAACAGCGCGCAACATTAGTAATAGTGAATGAAAGTTTCGTATTTGGAAGATTCACAAAGACGTTACGAATTTCTGATATTGGTGCTGTTATTGAGTAAATCTTCAAAATTTAAATTTAGCGAGAAGGAAGCCTGTACACAATCAAATTCAGTGAAAAAAAGAAAAAATAGAATTATAACGAACGCTATCAAAATTAATCGAGGAATATTCTCGTTTACGAAAGAAAATCCTTCAAAATTCTAAATGGTCTTAATTGGTAAATTAGACATTACAAGAAGGAATATAAAATAGTTTACAGCATAAAACAGAAAAAAATTAAAACTGAAACAAACTGCGTGAATATTTCCATTCATTGCTGGATCACATTCATTACTAAAACAGCGGTCAGCGCCCTTAAGTACCGAACCTCGCAGCGCTTGTAAATAGAGATTCGGAGGAATCTACGCAAAGTAGGTGAACCGAAATTACCTGATCTTCACCCGTCACGCGTTGAAATTACTTAACACAATTCGTCTTTCAAACTGCCTCCGCCCAGACGCTTTCCCAAAAGTTGTTAACAAAATTGAAACTTGCACCGCGCCAATCTCATTAGGACTATTTTGTATCTCGCCCTCTGATGATATTTTGCCTGCTGCGTAAACTCGGGCGGAGCAAAAGAGAGAAAGATGGCAGAGAGAACGTGAAAGGGTGCGGGACGTGGGAGAGTGTGGAGGGGGTGGGAGCAGGGGGAACGGGACAGGGCACAGGGAAGGGAGTGACAAGTGAAGCTGAGAGAGAAAGAAAGGGACGTGCGACGGGAGTGGGAGAGAGCCGGGTTGAAGCGGAGAGCGAGAGGGAAATGGAATGAAGGAGAATGCCAGGAAGGAAACGGAGAGCGAGGTAGAAAAAAAAGGGCGGAAATTGGAGACGGAAGTCAGTGCGAGGGAGCGGAGGGGCGGAGAGAAGCAGGAAAGGAGAGGGGCGCGAGGGGGAAGGGGGGGCGGGCAGGGCTGAGCGGGAAGGAGCGGTGGAGACGAGCGGAGAGGGCGAGTGGGACTGGAGCGCGGTTGTGGAGCGCGGTGGAAGGAGGCGGAGAGGGTTCGGAAGTAGGAGCCAGGCCACCGCTTGGGGCAGGGCTGAGCGGGCGGAGGCGGGCGGAGAAGCGGAGAGGGCGGTGCGAGAAGGAGCGGGGGCGAGCGGGGCGGAGGCGGTGGAACGGAGGGCGGGAGAGGGTGCGGCAGTGCAGGCGCACCGGTGGGGGCAGGGCTGAGCGGGCAGGAGCGGGCGGAGAGAGCGGAGAGGGCGGTGCGAGAAGGAGCGGGGCGGAGCGGGGCGGAGCGCGGTGGAAGGAGGCGGAGAGGGTGCGCAGTAGCAGGCCCACGTGGGGGCAGGGCTGAGCGGACAGGAGCGGGGGGAGAGGAGCGGAGAGGGCGGTGCGAGAAGGAGCGGGGCGGACGGGGCGGAGCGCGGTGGAAGGAGGCGGAAGATGGTGCGAGTAGCAGCCCACGCTGGGCAGGGCTGCGCGGCAGGAGCGGGCGGAGAAGAGCGGAGAGGTGGGCGCGAGAAGGAGCGGGGCGGAGCGGGGCGGGGCGGTGGAAGGAGGCGAGAGGGTGCGGCAAGTCAGCAGGCACGTGGGGCAGGGCTGAGCGGGCAGGAGCGGGGCGGAGAGAGCGGAGAGGGCGGTGCGAGAAGGAGGCGGGCGGAGCGGGGCGAGCGCGGTGGAGAGGGGAGAGGGTGCGGCAGTAGCAGGCCCACGCTGGGAGGGCTGAGCGGGCAGGAAGAAGCGGGGCGGAGAAGAGGGGAGAGGGGAGTGATCGACGAAGGGAGCAAGGGGCGGAGGCGGGGCCGGAGCGCGGGTGGGAAAGGAGGCGGAGAGGGTGCGCAGTAGCCAGGCCACGCTGGGGGAGGGCTGAGCGCGGAGCAGGAGCGGGGGGAGAGAGCGAGAGGGAGGTGCGAGAAGGAGCGGGGCGGAGCGGGGCGGAGGCGGTGGGAAGGAGGCGGAGAGGGAGGGCAGTAGCGGGCCCACCGCTGGCGCTAAATTTGCCAAAGGTGGCAGCGACCGCTCGGGAATAGACGTGGAAATTAATTCGGTTCCTACATGGATTCACATATTTTTCGCCCCTGACGGCCCCGGAAGCGCGCCCGTTGCCAAAGCGGCCCGAGGAAAAGTGATATACCGAGAGCGAGGCCTTCGTTTCACCGGAGGTGCGTGATAAAATTGCGCCATTCGTGCAAACTCGAGCGGAAAACAACAGTAAAATAAATAAAACTAAATACACTACGCGCTAAAGCGCGAAGGACGGCGCGGAAAAAGCATACAGAACGGATTGGATTCGCCTACAGGCGTCCGACGCCCAATGAAATAGTGGTAACGCAAGGCAAGAAACAGCCAATATATTACGCATTGAATTCTGACTCATCGTTTGCCGTTTTGGTTTTTCGAAATTACTCGTTTTAGTGCTTTGTTGAATATTTCCTTATTTTACTGAAAGAGATGTTTTGTGTAGTTTTGTGTAATGAAATAGTACTAATAATTTATCTAATTTAATAAATGATAATTTATATAATGTAACAAATTCATTACAACAGAAGTTGGTATTACTAAATTTAGATTGTGAATAGATGTGCATTACAAACACTCATCAAGATCTAGAAATACTCACCATCTAAATTACAATATGAGAGACTTTTCTGAAAAAAGCAAAAAATTACATATAATGATTTCTTATCGTTCTTACTCGACCTTTTCATTCAACTAAATTTTTCCATGTATTCGACAGAAAAACCTTTGTCCCTTAAAAAAAGTAACCAAGAAAATTATCGTACCAAAAATAACAAGATTCTATTTTTCATTTCATCAAACCGCCTTTCTACACGACGTTTCCCAAACATTCGTTTTATTTCGCCTTAAAACTCGAAAACAACCTGGGTGTCGTGATATGAAGCGCCGTATCCAGCCTCACCTCCCCACGAGCGATCACCGCCAGACAAGCCCAGTTTTTCTTCCCCGTCTCCTCGTGGCTTTAACCTCAGAGGCGCTTTTTTATGATGCGTGCATGTTTTATGCTTGGCTGAATACCCAGCAACAGACTTCGATTACTCTTCTCGCCATAAAGAAGACAAATGAAAGTAAGATACACGGCGGAGAGGTTTACGATTCGCCGGGGCGTCCTCGGACTCCGCCGGCCTCCTCCCCTCGCGCGCCCCCTGCGCCCTTCGGAACGCGATATTTATGGAGATATTTTTGCGGCAAAGCTGGTGATCACCGGAGGTTACCTCCAACGCGCCGCGAGTGATGGCAGCTGTGACGCGGGCTTTACAGCTTGCATTCTTTACAGTCGTAATTTCGTGAAATATAGAGGCGGTTAGGTAAATCTTTCGGCCGGCACGCTTTATGCCGGGCGAGGGAAGTTTCTTGTTCGCACCGACGAACTTTTAGTACGACTTAACTCCGAGGCATAGTTGGGCGGCGGGGAATCGTATTAGCGGTGTGGTCGAAGGAACAAGGCATTTGGCGCTGCATCCTCAATTCGTACGTCGCAAAAATCAAAGGTACAAAAATTCCGTTCATTGAGGGCGTATTATACAAACGGAGATCAATTAGGTCTGAAGAAGTATTACACAGCTGTAGGGGGTGAAAAGTCACTTACATGTAGCGTCAGTGAAAACCACAGAATTCAGTGGAATTCAGTCAGAAATACCAAGAACTCGAGCGGAATTTCTGCTCGTCTATAGCCAACTTCGCAGGTGTACAAAGGACGAAATAGACTCCGCTCTCGTCTGCTAAAAAACTACAAAGTACAAGCAAAAATTCTGGAAAAAAGCAGGCAAGCGCATACATCACGGAACAGCTGCAGAAAAAAGGTGAGTCGGAGATAACCATAAGGCATACTAATGTAGTTTTGAGATACGGCTCATTTAAAGTTTGCAGTATCCAAGTAAATGAGTGTAGAAGCGAAACAATTAAGTAGCCTGTTATCTAAAGCAAATTTTGAAATTAGAAATACTGTGCAGAAAAAACACGAGAAGAACATTGTTACTAGGAGTAGTTACTAGGAGTGGAACTACAAGTGGTGGAGAAATTGAAACAACGAATGATAGATGAAGAAATTAAGGAAGTCATCTCCGTCAACGTGTTAAGTTGACCGAAGTCTCATGGTTGTCTCGTTCCGACCTTTCGCTCGCCAAGAGAAGCAGCAAGGAAGCGGGGAAGCGGGCGCGGTGAAGACGGAGCAAGCGAAGCGCGCGGGACGGCACGCGCTGTGCGGCGTCGCAGCCGCGCTCGTTACCTTCGGCCGCGTCTTCCTCGCGCGGCGCGCGCCGCCGCTGGGTCGCGCAGCCCGCCGGACGCGCAGCGGCCGCGCGGCGGGTGCGGCGGCGCGGCCAGCGATTGACCGATCGGCGCGCCGGGCGGCCTCATCTGCGGCGCGGCGCGCGACCAAGCCGCGCTCGCTCGACTCGACGCGCTCTCCGCCCGCCCGCCCGCCCGCCCTCCCGCCCCCGTCCACACCCCGGGCAGCGGCGCCCGACCGCCCGCCCGCCCACCCGGATCGAAGAGGCGACCCTCGACCGAGGACCCGCGACCGGCCCAACCCACCGCCCGCGACCGACACCGCGACGACCACGGCGTCAACAAACAGCAGACAATAACAAAAATACGCGTCGTCATCGACGGGGGACATGCGCGCACCGGGGCACGCGTACCGCGTTGGCGAGATTTACCCCGCTGCTCCCGCCGCCGCAGCCGCCGCAGCCAGCGGCCGCCTCCGCAGCCGCCGCCCGCTCCACCGCCACTTTGCGGGTTCCGGAATGTCAGGCGCCACTCGGCAACTGCGGCGCCGACTGCTCCGGCGCGCTAGCGGCCGCCGCAGCCCGCTCCCGCGACCGCGGCGGCCGGGCGCGGGCGGGGCGCGGCGTGGAGATGCGGGTGGCGGCGCGGCGGCGCGGTGCTAGCGCCAACATCCAGGCCCGCGCGCTTCTGCGTCGTCTGTAGCCGGCCCCCCTCTCGGGCGCGCTGCCCGCCTGCGCCGACGCCCCCGCCGCCGACGCCCGGTGGCGCGCCGTCGCTCCCTCTCTGTCGCGCCGCTGCGCCGCCCGCTCCGCGCCCGCTCCGCGCCGCTCCGCGCCCTCCCGCCCGTCTTAATTCGCTCCCCCGGCGCCCTCGCCCGTCCTCCCGTCGGCCCCCGCCGCCCCCAGCCGACCCCCGGCGCCACGTTCCGCACTCGCCCTCCCCACCCCGCCCCGCTCTGCGCTGCACTTAACATCCGGGCTTCGATTATCCGCTGCCCCGCTAACTGAGCGCTCTGTTAATCCGGGGAGTCACTCGGGGCGCGGCGGTCTGGGCCGGGGCCCCGATTCGCAATCGCGTGTTTTTACATGGAGCGACCGCCGAACGCCGCTGACGGGGTAAATGGCTTCGGCGGTCGGGAAGCGACGCGCCCTTCCTGCGGGCGGCAACTCAAGGAGCTGCGCAGCGGGAGAAGGCAGAGGCACTTGCCTCCGCCTGGGCCGCGGAGACTTTCTCGATACTGCAGCCCTTGTTTTAATACCTATATACGAGTATTTTAACAAAGATTATTGGATATTTATAAGTTATATTATGAAATTAAAATATAATAATATTTACTACTGAGACATTTTTGTTTGTCTATCAAGTGAACAAATATTTTTCGTCCCAAATTACTCAATGTTATTCGTACGTACTATTGAAGGTGAACACGTCTTTAATTACTTCCATTCCAGTCAGAAATATAATTATGCTATTCATTGAAAAAGCTTATTTTATTTCACTCAGATTATAAGAACGAATTTATTTAAAAATATTTATATCAATAAAATACTTTTAGAGGTATAATTAATTGATATTCATCGAATACGTATTTACACTCGAATAGACATTTTTACAGCAGATAAAAACAATGATTTTTTTCTTCGTTTTATTTTCTTAACACGTGAAAGATATTCGTACTGTCAAAATTTCACTTGGTTTCAATTATTGTTAAAATCCATTAAATACTTTTTTCAAATATTTTTAATAGCATTAAACATTCAGTTAGTATTGAGTACGTAATGAAATCAACAGAATCAACTATCTGACGTAAAAGAATGTAAATGCAAGGGTAAAAAGTGTAATAAAAATTGTGTTATTACTCCCAAATTGTGACATTAGAATTATTACTTCCAAATATATTTTAAGTGGCGAAGAATATAAATATGCTGTTGTCGCGTCTCAAAATATCTTTCCTCTTTTTCTTTTTTTTCAAAATTAAAATGGATATGGGCGGTGTTCGCCAGGGAACTTACCCGAGTACCCAGTCGTCGCGTTGCGTTCCACGGCCTCAGTTAACCCTCTCCATATTGCGATGATTCAATTTTCCCGTAAACAGGTTAATATTTTAACATGGATGTACGTTATGATGATAATAATAATTATGAAAAGGATGAATATTGTGATGACAGAACGGGTACGTGTGCCTATTCCTTGAAGTCACGAAGAAGAAGAAGAAGAAGAAGAAGAAGAAGAAGAAGAAGAGGAAGAAGAGGAAGAAGAGGAAGAAGACGAAGAAGAAGGGTTTAAGTATTTCATATATTTAAATGTGAAAGATTATGTTAATGTTATTCTCTGGTGGAAACACCGAATGGCAAACAATTCCTACATAATAAAAAGAGATCAAACAAGAACAAAAAATGTATATGTGATATCAATTGAAAAACATGTTTGAAAATTGTTTACTTTATATTTGGAAGATGAAACTGCACAATTGCCGAGAGTATTTTACTTATTTCCTTATTAATGTATTCATTTTTTAGTGAGTATAGCTTATTAAAATTTTCAGTTACAACAACGCTTACTAAGAGATGGCAATGATAAGTAAATGAGCACTGAGTTTCTTCAGCTAGTACAAAATTTGTAACTTTTGTCTGAAGGAAAATTTGTAATTTTTTGTCTGAAGTAAACTTTACCAAAATGAGATCAGCATCGTATAAGCGCATAAATGTTTTTATAAACCATTTTCAACAATTAACTTCTAACAACATCAATCTCTCTCTTTTCACAGGATGAAAACGAAATTTAAACAGAAATGATGGTTCATTAGTATTTTTGCATAGTGAATAAAATATTGTACGAAACTCGCATTATTTTGCTAATAATAGGATGGTTAACACACTCTTTGTTTGGTAATTCTTTAATCACGTATTGTAAGATGTCTTAGGATAAATTTGTTTAATTACAGTAAAAATAAAATAATTAATTTGAAATATGTTGTAAGAACATTAATATTTTTGTAAACAAATAATATGACACATCTCCATAGTTCAAAAATCCCACAACGTACAATACTGGGTGTTTAGTACATAGAAATACCCAAGACATCGGAATCTTCAATATTTTGTATCTACAGATTAGGAGTTAAAAGCGAGTTATGCAACCCGCATAACAATCAAAATGCTGTTTTCCTAATGTTCATTAACAGTTATTAATTTCCATTCTGTACCTTTGTACAAAATTGCTTAATGCAGATCATTATTGTTTTAAATATATAATTTAGGAAAATTAAGGTAAAAAGTGTTTATTTAAATCATCTATTTTCACAAAAATAATAAAATAGTTATATGAATTAATTTAGTCAATTTATTGAAATCATTCCTATTTTCGTAAGACACTTTTTAACGAGACGTATGTAAGTTGTATAATTGTAGTACAAGCAAATTGTATGAGCAGTGAATTAAAATTCTAATTTATTTTCTTCTAGATATTAATTTATATTGCAAACAGAAAGAAATAAGTCTTGGTTTACGCTTCTGTAATGAATTAACATTTTTATACCTGTGATTCCAATTTCTGATGTACTTTTTCTCATCCTACTGTCAATCCTAGTCTCATTCTAGATTTATTTCCTTTCTCTTTCTCCAGAACGTCATTCACATAGATTGCCAAACATTTCCATATCTTATTGGCCATATCCTACTTTGTAGTTTGCTTTTAAAAATACTGAGTTTCACACTTCTCAAATAATTTATTTCATTTGGTAATGATTGTAACTTTCAGAAGTAAATTCCGTGGTGGTAGTAGATATCTTGTAGTAATCCATGGTATTGTAAAGGAAATAATCTCCACAAAAGTTTTAATAATTTTATTAACAATTTTCCTAGTTAATTTTCGGAGATCCACGTTGCTTGAGAGTAAGTTATTTTCTTTTTGTATTTATATGATATTATTTGTTTTTCCACTAAATTCACTGTACACCCCTCCCATCGTTTTGTGTTCAACTTATGTTTGTTTCATTTCTCAATTTTGCTAGAGATCCATTGAGGATGGGAAAAATGTTTCCCGAAAGTTAACTATGGAAAATTGTTAATAAAATTATTAAAACGTTTGTGAATATTATTTCCTTTACAATACTATTTCAGAAGTATTTTACTTTCTATTTATTATATGATAGCGATCAAAAGTCTACACTAGATAGCTTTGCTTTTGTTTAACTACGTCGTTATAGAATATTACTGAAATCTGTACAATTAATTTTAACTTTATGAGGAGCTTCTGAGTATTATTACAAATCCCTTCATGCGTTTAGACGAAGTTTGTTTACAGCTTGAAAGCTGATTAAATCAATTTACTATATATTCCTAATGTTAAGCTCGGTTAATATTTAATAGGCAGTAACAAGATATAGTGTTCCGAGACATATATGTAACCTGCTTCGTTACCAACTTACAATCTGAAAGTTATATTATCATTACCACGGATTAATCTAACACAAGCAGAGGGCGAAGCTGTGAACGCGGAATGCGGGAGCAAACTTTTTCATTGAACCGTTGCAGCAATGGCCGAGATTCGTTTGGCCAGAACTTGACCTCGGTGCGTCGCACCACGGTCCCTATTGGGGAAATTGGCGGACAAAAATCTTCCTTCAATAAATTCGCATCTACAGTTCCGTGGTTCAGAAGATCCCAGTAGCCATTCTAGTGTAGACACATTTGACACCAGCTCAATAATTTGGTCGAAACGGGCGACAGTCTGCAGAAGATTTCTAGAATCCCGATAACGTGATGTCTTGTACGTATATTTAACTTTCTCGTACACGTACGTATATACGAAGAAATTTACTTAGTGTAGAGGAAGATATGTAATTATGTGGCAAATCAATTTTCAGAGTTTAACAAAAAAAACTAGTTTTGGAGTCCCTAATAAGGATATAGTATTGTGTTGTTGTTTTCCAAAACAATTGCCATCTCTGAACAACAATTCCGGAAAATGTTCGTGAAATGTGCTCCAAAATAAATAGTCTCCAATCGATCTGATCGGATTCAAATTCCTCCTAGTTTAAAAAATTCATTAAACTCTTTTAGGTACTTTATATACATTCCAGGGACTTTTTCTTCAATAAAGGAAATTACGCTTACTGAAGTGGTACATGAACCATTTCCGTGGAACTCTCTGACATTTCGTTTGATTGTGTGATTATTAGTGTTTCCAGACTCGTCAACTACTATGGGCATTAGACCAATTAATGTAGAGCTTCATTTGCTTGGGAGGAGGCGGTGGTCTAACCCCGCTGAATGGCGAGATTCGGCGCCGACCTACCGTAGGCTAGCGGGGTTGTCCCTCACCAAGTATCTCCCACCAGCGGGGCAGCACCCCAGACGAGACAAGCTGTAAGCTCCCGACCGGTCTCGCGGCATGTGTGGTAGTGTATGCTATGTTACAGTAAGTGAGTTTAAGAATTGATCATAGGACAAGGAAGAAGTATGAACGGGACCGTGGCCCGTTTGTTAGGGTACTACACGCGGCATTCGTCTGCTGTTGATCGGAGAAACCCCAGAAAACTACCGATCAGAGTATCCGGGCGCTAGAAATCTCCTCCACACAGCTATTGAATTCGAACAAGCTGACAAGCTAGTGACGAAAATCCTACCACCGTTGGGACTCGAACCTAGGACCTCCCGATCAGAAGGACTGCAGTGACATCAGTTGATGCCGTGATCAATCTCTCCCGGCCTGGCCCTTGGAAATTTGCAAAAGCTACAAGTAACGCTAAAACTCATGTGCTGTTGAAGCACCACTAGTTTCTCTTCATATGCCCTTGAATCATGAAAATAACACAATCCAATCAAATGCGTTTTGACCGCCCTTTGCGCCCTTCAAACCCCCGAGCGCAGGCGGCTCTAAGCCTCAACTCCAATAACAAGGTCCGGCGCTGCGCCATTTCACAGCCCTGGTTGGGCACGCTCCTCCCACGCCGAATGTGTGCTCCGACCCGATTGGCTTTTAATTTGCTTCGGTGCTTTTTTAAATTCGCGAATTCCCGAGTGAAAATGACGACGTCCCCCCTCCCTTGATTAACCTCGCTCGCAGATCGCAGGGCACCAATCTGACACAGCGCTGCAGAGGGAACGCTTTGCAGCTTTGGAGGGTGACACTGTTCAAGTCAATTTTCAAATTAGAGAATGGAATGCACTCCAGGTAGCGCCGCTTCCCTTTGGTTCACCGCAATGTTAGAAAGGCACAAAGT
Organism: Gryllus bimaculatus; assembly: GCA_017312745.1. Taxonomy (NCBI): domain Eukaryota; kingdom Metazoa; phylum Arthropoda; class Insecta; order Orthoptera; family Gryllidae; genus Gryllus; species Gryllus bimaculatus. Next base: position 2,028,796 of record BOPP01000198.1, read on the forward strand.
TGGTACAGGACTAACAGAATTGATATTCAAAACTTTCAATATGCAATATAATCAGTCTACAATATTGAGAATTAATCTCATTTAATTTATGGTCATTCTATACGCCAATCTTCATTTACTCTGTTCAGTGAAACAAATTTATAGGGACCTAAGTCAGCAGAATTTTTAAAAAAATTACCTTCATGGGAGGACTCAAAATGTAAATGAGAGCCTCAATAACTGCATATTGGAACGCATCCCAAAAATGTTTTTGTTGGAGCTCACACTCTGAAAATTGGTGTTACTTAATTAACAAAATTGTTGTTATGGATGCAGTACTATCATACATTGATGCTGAAGAGGAAAGAAAATAATTTTTAGAACAAATGGGGATAAATGTTGGATACAACTGTGCATTGACAGAGAACGCATATATTATGCCAACCGAGCATATGAGGCCATCACAAAGCAAGCAAGAGTTGAAAAAATACTGAACACCTAAAGAAAGCTGCAAGATGATGTCCGGAATGATTATTCTCCTGGAGTGTACTAAGGTGTATACTTTTTTAACTGCTAATTTCAATATATTTTTCTCGTAAAACACGTTTTTTATTATAATTGTACCTTTTCTCAGAAGTGTGTTGTCTAATCTAAATGAAGTTTTAAACGAACAAAGAAGATACATGATTGTTTTGGATAAGTAGAATTATTACTGTAGCAACAATAAAACTCTCCACTAATGTTAATCATAACCAGAAATTGTAAAAAAAATGTGTATTTTCAAAGAAATTATCACAATCATTGCAATCATCTTGGAGTAATAATTTTTGTTATCAATATTCTAGTACATAGTTAAATTACGGGAGAAAAATTTGAATGAATTGTGATTGTTAGTTTTTGAGGAAAAGAAACAATAGTTTTCCTACAACGTCTTTCTTCAAGTTTATTATCAATATTACATATTTCAAAAACTATAATATTTACTCTAATGATTAATTCAGGAATTGTGAATGAATATATTTTAAAGCTGACTTCAGATTTCCAAAGCAACAGAGCAATGTTTTCCAAAGATATTAATTTTGCAAACAGTATCATATTTTGGGGCATGACCTCACTAAACGGTTACCTTAAATGTAGTGCATGCTTTAACTCCTTGAGTGGCGGTGGTCTTTCCCCGTTTGATGGCGAGAAACGTCGCCGACCTACACATCGGCTTGCAGGGTTTTCACCAACAAGGTATCTCCCACCAGCGGGGCACTGCCCCAGCCGCGACAAGCTCTATGCTCTGACCTCGAATCACGAGAATGGCGGTGTTGGAAGTTCATATCGCGAATCGAAAACCGCTGCGTAGGAAGGACGACGAGACGCATCGTCACAAGCCAGAAAGTCGCCAGTGGCGAACGATCCGTTCCCTTCTTCCAACGGCGTGGGAACGTTCATTTTAGACGCATATCCACGTCATTAGTGCAAGGGAGGGCAATTAAGCTCCCACGTTTGCAATTATTATCTGTTGGGAACGCTTGTGGGCTGTACTCGTCATTGCTACAGAACCTGTACTCATTCGAAACTCAGTAGGATTCGTTATAAACCACGAGGGTGTGGTATTAAGATTCCAAACTCAAATCTCAGTCGAAAAATAACACACAATACATTTCGATGAGAGTTTTAACAGAAAAGTATAAGATAATGCCGTCGGTGCATAAGAAAATTGACAAATTCCGAACTAGTGGTAATAAGAAACGGTACAAACTTTTTCGTATACGTAAGCTTTCTAATCTCTTTAGCGCATGTTACCTTATCCGGAGTTGCCACTCAGTCTTTCCAACTGCTACCTATTAATGCCTAAAAGACGTTCTTTACATTTTCTTAATGTTTTGCTTCCCTAATAGTAGAATGATTATAAGAATAGTGTAGATGAATAAAACATGGTACAATATGTAAATTTTCATTGAACAATTTGAAGACGTTATGGAGAAAATGTCATTTGAGTGTTCATTAAAAATATTTTAAGTACTTGTGCTCACAAATAATGGTCCGTAATTTAAAAAGTCATGAATTGGGATCTAATTTAAAACATTCTCTGTACTATGTATGTATTGTGCGAAAGTAAAAACTGATATTTTTCACGGCCAAAGTTTTTACCTGAGTGATCCCGTTGATTTTGCGTCCGAAGTCAGAGTTAATCATTTATGAAAGTATTTATATTTTTGACATTAAACAGTGAAATACAAGTGTTTACTACGAATAGTCAGGTTGATCAAATCCTGAAATTTTCAACTGTCAGTACAAATAATTTCTTTTGTATGTTACAATCTCCAAGGAATAATACCATAGTTTCAGAGAAATCCAACATTCACTACTCGATGTCAGAGTAACCCGGAAACTTTCAGATCGACATGCTGTAATAGTGACTTATTTCTTGGGAGCAAAATATAAATGAAAGCATAGAATCCCTAAATGTTCTCAAGGAACTGCAGTTTGATAACCAGAGAGAAGAAACGATATACATGATTCTACATGAAGGTGCACGTGAAAATATATTGCGACCGCCACTATTTTTTATTTAAAGAAACAAACGTCCTGGCTGTCCCTTAAGGCGTGGTGCCTCAAATTACACTCCCCTGATCTGAGTGCAGATGATTGTTTACGAAGAAATTTGGTGAACAATCAGTTATGACTTTGCAAGAGTTTGTCACTACAGCATACATACATTTTTCTCATTGAATTTTACAACCTTGATCCAAGGGCTTTGGAAACGTACTCGATAGTGGCACATACTATATTCAAAAAGAATTCAAACACATAATTACAAAACAAACATAACATTCTGAATTCTTAAAAAGGGAATGTTCAAAAACACAAATGAAATCAACTATTTCAAAACTACATGCACTCAGTTACAATAAATTCCTTCTTGGATTTGTATAATTATAACTTTGGCACTTTAGAATAACTGTCAAAAGTCATTATTAAAATTTGTACTTTTAAATACTGCCAAACTTTCTAACACTTATCTGATTGCTTTGTAATAAAGTTAACTTTTAAATACAATGCTTCTTTTCAAACACCCGTTCATAATTTAATTGAACTGTAAAATTATCTAACATTACACTTAAATTGAAATCATCCAATTCTTTTGTAAAGAATTCGTCTAAAAAATATTCTTCCTTTCGATTCAAATGCTTTTTTCAATTACTGAATATTTAATATTTAATTCTGCAATAATGAAAACCAGAGAGAATGTATACTGCAATAAACGATAGCGTTTCTAATGGTAACTGGAAATGTTAAAACTAGACACAGTCTCTTGCAAATAATACAAGGCATTCGCAAAATAGTTCTGTTATAACTCCTACACGGAATAAGAAATGAAATCAGCAATCTTACTACGGATGGATGTCTGCTTCCTCGAAGGAGCCAATGGGCCGCTATGTAGCGGTGACCCCAACTCGGGATTCTCTCGGCCCCGCAGCTCCAGAAACAGCGCCGTTTGCGATCCTCCGGCGATGTGGCAAGTGGTTCGCTGCCAATGCAGCCAGGAAAGTGTCCACAATGGTCCAGAAATCTCACCCAGATTGCGATTCGGATCAGTTTTATATCAGAACTCTAATATAAAAAGATGTATAACAAGCATGCTTATTAGTACTATCTAATTACAAGAATACGCAGTTTCCTCCCTCGTACATGTTCATGAATAAATTAGTATTTACTTCCAAGAGCTTTTTGAGACGCTTCTAGAGAGCTCCAAATATCCAAACTCGATAGCGCTTTCAACGGTGAACATACCTAATTCTCTGAAGTGATTCTTCTCGTAGTTGCGCTATAGGAATGAGGCCGGGAAAAGCGTTGCATGCAGCGACCTTCTTCCAATACCCCTCCATTTCCCCACGCTATCCCTCCGCACCCCTCTCGCGACAAGGTCGGCGTCTGCCCCTCTCCTTGCCTCGCTGACACTGCGTCGCGCCGTGCTAACTCTGGAGGTTTTCTGCAGTTCCCGAAAGTGCGTTCAGACTTTCACGGGAAAGTGTCTATCCAGCCGGCTCCAGCTGACGCTGCGCGTTCTTTTTTGCCCTTCTGTAGTTGATCTTCTCGTCCACCACCGGCCTAGCATTAATTTATGGTGTTGTGACGTATCCGCAATCTATTAAACGCTAACAATATCACAGCGTTAAATATTTCTTCAAAACATACAAGAGTGAAAGTTAATGGATCATTAGGAGCAACTACACTATGTTTAACTCAATAGCACTGTAATGTCGTGGTGTTTTGTGTCATCATTAAAATCAAGGCATTTTAATTCTTCATTAAAACTACGAAATCACATTGGTACTGAAATATAGTCTAATATATAATAAAATAAACACGTTTTTTTCAGAATTTATAAAATGACTTTTATACCGTTCTGGTTTTCACCCATTCATATATACACATATAAATCCATTTACTGTACAAATACAGATATCATTTTCTGTTATTTCTTTCAGGCATTCTGTTAAAAATGTTAAAACATTCAGTTAGAAAATCTTCACATTCAAAACTAATATTCCGTTATCCTTTCAATAAGATACATCAACAGATGCGACTCGTGCAAAGAGACTTCCCACATGACGAGGCAGTCACCGCAATCGCTCAGAAAGAACGGCACTTTCACACGCCCTTTCGGAAATTTGCACAATCGATGGAAGCCTTGACGCGGTGCATTGATCGCTTGGCGCGACCGGAGACGAGTGCTATCCGATCGCTCACGCCCACTAGGCTAACGCCGCTTGTCAGTGCCGCCGCCCCCACCCACCCCCGCACCCACACCGCTTCCCCAAGGGGGCGGGGGCAGGGGCGGCGACGTGAATGACGCCGGGGCGCGGTGAGGGAGCGGGGGTATGTAGGGGTTAGCGGGGATGTGGTCGGGGTGGGGCCAGTCGCGAAGGAGTGGGAAAGGTTTTGGCCAGAAGCGAGTGGGAGTGGGGAAGAGTTTGAACGGGCTGGGATAGAAATTGGCGGTGATGGAATGGGGGTGGGGTTGGTAAGGGGTTGGCGGCGAGGAGGAATGGTGAGTAAGGAGTTGATGGGGTGTGAAATATAGTGGAATGGTTGTTGTGGAGGCTGGAGATTAGGAAGGGATTTGCGGGAAGGGGACAGGGTGGGAAAGGAGTGAGTGGTGGGTGAAAGAAGTTGTCCGATTGTGAGGGGATTGGGGGTGGGGGTGAAGAGTTGGCGGGGACGGCAGGGGTGGGGTAATACCGGTGGGGAGAGGGTTGAGGGAGGAGTCAGTGGGGGTGGGGTGAGTCGAGGAGAATGCGAGGGGGAAGGAATTGGGCCGATGGGGCCGATGTTGGAAAGGGTTGGTAGGGGTGTGGAAGGAGTTGGCGGGAATGGAACGGGGGTAGGGGAGATGGAAAGGGAGGATAACCGGTTGGAGGGTAGAGGCGATGCAGGGTAAGGGGGTGGGAAGCGGGATCAGGTAGAGCGCCGAACGGGAGATGGATTGTAATAATTATGCACCTGAACAGCACGTAAAATACGGCCCCCATTTATAAGCGCCGTCGATTGGGCGTAATGGAAAGACGAATAATACATTGCGCGGCATAAATAAAATCAGACTGCAAATAATACGTTTTAACTGCCTCGCGCCGCGCCGTGCCGTGCCGGCGCTATTGATTGGGCGCTGTAGTAGGTGCGACTCCGGCACCAACGAGATAATTGACTGGGGATGTACTCGCGGAAAATGCTGTTGCGCTAATGAATATGATTTATACCGGCGCCCCACGTGGTCTGGAGGCCAGCCGGGGGATATCCATCGGCGCTTCTCGGACTTTTCGTTTTTTGTACCACAGCAAATATAAACATTGCGGCAAAGTCTGTGCTATTTGTTTAATTGTTGTGTTTTTGTTTCTACAACCTCAGTCATTTACCGATTAGCATCCAAACGTTTATCGAGAAGTTTTATTTATGAATAAATAAAAAATAAGTGAGAAGTACTAAAAACAGAAAATTAATAATTTTCGAACCCTTATCGCAGTTAGCTGGAGTCAGATTTCTCGGATTACTAACTGCGATTCATTATGCTTTTCCTGTGATTGTTCTAACCGTCTGTCTGTCTGACGTCAACCCTCGAACATGCAGGGCCAAACTTCGTGTATACACTTTTCATTTTGATTTTTACTGATATTTTTACAAATGGCTATTAACCTGACGAAAACGTATAATTCGTAGGACCAAACTTCGAGTTCACAGAGCTAACTGAATCCGCTTGCTAATGCCGATTTTGCAGTCGTGGCATTTTTAGTAAAATCATCCCATCCGTTTAGATGACCCAGGCAAATGACTGGCAATCCCAGTCAGGATGTCTGGGAACAAACCCAGGTTCCCGATTGCGAAGTCTGCGCGCCATACGCACATCCAACTTGCCCGGTGGAAAAAGAAAATAAATGGCTAACTAAAATGATTCCCGTCTTATGCAGAGCTTGCTCTTTGAGGCGTCGAGGAAGCGCCTCCTACTACTTTCGGTCTTGCCTGCATCTCACCGTCAACGAGTGGACGATTGGGCGGGGCAACATACGTTAGAGCAGCGAAATGGACGCTACGCAACGCCTCGTACACGCCACCGGCGCGAAGCAAAACCACGTTCCAAGGGGTACTCGTTTGGTGGTGCCCGTTCGTTGTGAAGAGAGCGCATGCCGGCTCGACTTCTTTTTCTAAACGGTCTATAGCCTTACCTGCAGCCTTAACGACCATTTCGCTTATAAAAGTTTTATACTAATCACTTGTAATGGATAGTCTGCCGCCAAGTCTTTGAACACAATGTCATCGAGTAGTCAATATTCAAAATCTCAAAATTAATTGTATTTTGATTTTCTCTAGTACGTATTACCGTAAAGGAAAATTCAATTAATTTCGAAAAATATCTGTCTCTAAATCTTAAGGAAACATTTTAACAATAAAGAAGTGAATGTAATAGAGAGGTACAAGCGATAAACAGTTTTGTTTATCTCAGTGGCAACATTTCGCCCTGAATTCCTTTTAGTAAATACACACCTCAAATGTACGATATGCAATTTAATGGGAATAGTCGTTAGAAAACAACTGTTTATCGCAAAAGAATCCTCACAGATACGAACATGAAACGATGTGCTGATAAACGTAATATAAAATGAGTACTACGGAATTCTTATCTTGATAAGCATGATCAGCATCTAGACATTTACGCAAATATCCCATCAAATTAATACATGTTTATTTTCCAAAATGAGAGACTTAAAAATTATCATTGTTTACGAGTACGATCTTACAGGAGAGTTAAATTATTTTTGCTTAATATTTAACGATTGTGTGAAATCTATACATGGATTATCCGATAGTGTAAATTTAACACAAATGGAAAATCCACCACTAATGAATTATAAACCTCGCAATATTTTGGCTTAGGATACTATGTAGTAAACTGCTTGATCGATCACACGACAGTGCCTCCTTAGTCTAGGGGAGTGAATCTCGTCCCGGGACGACAGGAACCATTTGCAAATCCCGGACGAGCACGTTATATTGTAATGAAAGAGTCAAACACAGTGAAGTCAATTCTGGTCTGCAACTCCCATGACGCTCGGCCCGTTGGTCTAAGTGTATGATTCTCGCTTTGGTCGCGAGAGGTCCCGGGTTCGAATCCCGGACGAGCCCATTATCTTGCAATAAAAGAGTAGACACCGTAATTTCATTCTTGTATGTTTTTCCCATAATATATGGCTCGTTGGGCTAGGGGTATGATTCTCGCTTCGGGTGCGAAAGGTCCCGGGTTCCAATCCCGGACGAGCCCATTATCTTGCAATAAAAGAGTAAACACCGTAATTTTATTCTTGTATGTTTCTCCGATAATATATGGCTCGTTGGTTTAGGGGTATGATTCTCGCTTCGGGTGCGAGAGGTCCTGGGTTCAAACCCCGGACGAGCCCATTATCTTGCAATTCAAGAATAGACCCAGTGAATTCATTTCTTGTGTTTCTCCAATATCGCGTGGCTCGTTGGTCCAGGGGTATGATTCTCGCTTTGGGTGCAAGACGTCGCGGGTTCAAGTTACGGACGAGCCCATTATCTTGCAATAAAAGAGTAGACAGCGAAATTTCATTCTTGTATGTTTCTCCCGTAATATATGGCTCGTTGGTCTAGGGGTATGATTCTCGCTTCGGGTGTGAGAGGTCCCGGGTTCAAATCCCGGACGAGCCCATTTTCTTGCAATAAAAGAGTAGACACCGTAATTTTATTCTTGTATGTTTCCCCCATAATATATGGCTCGTTGGTCTAGGGGTATGATTCTCGCTTTGGGTGCGAGAGGTCCCGGGTTCAAATCCCGGACGAGCCCATTATCTTGCAATAAAGAGTAGACACCGTAATTTCATTTCTTGTGTTTCTCCAATATTGCATGGCTCGTTGGTCTGGGGTATGATTCTCGGTTTCGGTGCGAGAGGTCCCGGTTTCAAATCCTGGACGAGCCCATTATCTTGCATTAAAGAATAGACACAGTTATTTCAATTCTTGTGTTTCTCCTGTATCACATGGCTCGTTGGGCTAGGGGTATGATCCTTGCTTCAGGTGCGAGAGATCACGGGTTCAAATCCTGGACCAGCCTATTTTCTTGTAATGAAATAGTCACAGTGAATTCAATTTTTTTTTCTTTCCTAACGGATGGCTTATTCTTCTAGGAGTATGTTTCTCTCGTCGGGCGCGAGACGTGCTGGTTGATATACCGACGAGCCCTTTTATTACCATTTATTTCTTCTGCAAAACTGAATATTACCTGTTCTTATTTTGTAAATATGACGTCGATCGACTCCGTTTATATACATTGATGTTAAAACATTGATTATACTCTACGAAACGCATTATTTAATCCTTATTTAATGCACAGCAAGTTATATATTATTAATATTCTGTACAGGAACTGCTCTGTTTCAAACAGGTCGTATTATTACTCTCATATTTTGAATAATATTCGTATCAAGTTGTTGATCTATAGCCACATTGCGTATTGAGCAATCATTTAGTAATCCTGCAGAATAGTCACGATTTGATTTGTCATATGTATTACATCCATGATCAACTACTCTCACTGACGTATAAGATCCTATATTCTATAACCAGTATGACATATGAGTACATCATAAAATGAATTAAAAAGTTTCGTTGACTCTTTTAAATTCCAGCGTGTTCATTAGCAGTGCCCTCTCGCGCTTCTTTCTCGACGTGCATCACTTGAATTGGACTCTAAAATATGGAATTAACTAAAGGTCTTTTTAGGAAAATAAATGTCCGGAAGAACACGTTGATTATTTCTGCCACTCTTATGGTCTATTAGTAAAACGCTGCCGTGTATGTGTACCAATCGACGAGTAATGAGGATTTAAAAGAAAGATTGACAGTATTCTTTTACAGTCTTCTCATACTCCTTCAAGACCAAGAATAATTTGTCTCCATGGTTGCCTTCAGTTAACAAAATATTTTTCAGATTTAATCTAAGTACTATTTTTACAAATCGTTATTTAATTTCTTCAAATATGCACAGTTTAGTTTAAAATGGGAACATTATTGAAAGATAATCCTTGAATGTGGTTCGCGTGACATGCGCGGGCCCGCTCGTCCTCATGGTTAGACAACTTCCAGTCCGCTGTTTCAGCCATGCAATATGCCATTCAATGCGTTTCTATCTGTTTATGAGACACTGTTAATTTATTTTCGGATCTTAGTTATACACTTAAAAACCGCAAATAAATAATATGCTCGCGGCACCGCACGACCGCCGCCCACCACCGTCACTGCCCCACAGCTCCGCCAACGTCCCTGCCACAGCGGAACCCGCCGCCCCCCTCCCCCGCCGGAGCTACGACCCTCCTCCTCAAGCCTTCACCGCTTCACCCCACCGCCTCGCCGCCTGCCATCGTCACGCCCCCGCCCTGCCCGTCACCCACCTGTCCTCCCACCCACTCGCCCACGCTCCCCCTCAAACCGGTCCCTGTGACCCCTGGCGTCACTGCTGCGCCCCCTCCCCCCATCGCCTCGTCACTCCCACCCTCGCCACCCGTGCCGCTGGCGCCTCTTGTCGCTTCTGCCTGCCTCCCCATCGATCTCGCTGCGGGGCGTGCGGAGGCGGGCTGCTTCGGCCAACGGCGGTCTTAATGACTTCATTGTCTTGACGGTGCGACGTCGCGCCTCCTGCCCGGGCCGCCCTCTTACGTGCATTGGGTTCGCTTTGTGGCGCCTGCTATAGATCTGCTGACTCTATCGAGCGATAATCCTTTGGAAGGTATATATTCCTCTATTAGAAAAGATGGCTCGGGTCATCAGCTGATAGTACTGCAGTGCCTCTCACCGGGTTGTCCTAGGTTCCAGTACTGACGGTGGTAGAATTTTCCACACTAGCATGTCAACTAGGTCTAATTCAGTGGCTGTCTCGAGGATAATTCTAGCGGCTGTCTGCTCTGTTTTTTTGTGATTTCTCCGATTGGCATCAGGTGAATGCCGAGGCGGTATGCTAACAAATGGGCCACTGACCGCGTGCGATCTTTTCTATCTCTTCCTTGTTCTACATTCAACTTTTACTCACACTCTAACTAACATGCACTACCACAAATGTCGAGAGAGCTTCGTGAGCCGGGTCGGGAGTTTAGAGCTTGCCCCGCCCCGCTGGGGCGGTGCCCTGCTGGTGGGAGACACCTGGTTGGGGAAATTCCTGCTAGTCGACGGTCGGTCGTCTAGCGTACAGCGATCTCGTCGTATAGCGGGGGCTCAACGGGAGGTCAACAGGGGTCCTGAGGGTCTAATGACCCTAGTAGTTGACGTGCCAGAAACCACAATCTATTGATCTTTAGACGACCGATTAAAGATTTTTTTAAATTTCTTTCTGCTTCACTCTTTCCTAATCAATATCCCACGTATATGTTACACTATTTGTCTATAATTCAGTTTTATCTTTGTTTTGGACACTTCACTCATAATCAGATATAATCTGGACTTCCTATTATTGCTAGGTTTTATTAACCCTGTTGAAATATGTTTGGTTTTCTGGCTTCCATTATTTGAGGAGTGGTCATGGTAAATGATGTAAGTGCCAAATTTAATATTTTCCAGAAACTTTTAAATACATAATAGATTATATTGAATAAGTTATTTATTCAATAAAAATAACATAAATTTTCCAACAAATAGTAGTAATAAATTTTCCTAGTAGATATAACAAAGTAACTGATACAGAAGTTAATGATTCACCTAATCAAAATTTGCATTTTAGTAAAATATATAAGGGTAATTGTGAGTTTCACAGAAAATTATACAAATGTCATTGCTTTACATTACAAATGAAATGCACACTCCTTCTACTTCCAGAAAATATAGTAGAACATACAGTTGTTACATTCATATGTACAATGTTGTGATTCACTAACAAATACTTTTGCATACACCAAATTCCACACCTTTTTAAATTTCTGTTTGCCCCAATTCTGACTTTTACCCTTCCTGAAAATGTTGCAGAATTTCTATTCTTCAAGATCATAAAATGATTTTTCTATTTTTATTTCTCTATAACAAGTTGCGTTTATTTACATGAAATAGTGCTGATCTTGAGATTTTTTGTATTAATATATATGTCACCGTCTACAGCTAGATAAAAAAATTATAGTTTCATGTCAATCACTTCAAATGTATTCTTTAAACGTACAGATCTCACTCTGTCTTCAAATTCCTTTGGTTCCATATCTTTGCTTAGCCCTTTACGTTTTTCAAATAATACCAAACTCTCCTTCACAACCCACATAGCTGTGATCTGCCACAAGGAACGTTTGTTCAATTTGATGAAAATGGGTATTTGGTCAATGTTATTATTTTCTGTCTCTTAAGGATTCTAATTTGTTTATCGTAGACAACAAATTTCTTCAGTAGATGTGAAAAGTAAGAAATTCTCTTACACAAATCATATAAAATTAAAATATTTAAATGAATATATTACTTAAATTCTTAAATGGCTTTCTACAACACAGCAAACCTCATCTGCTCCTCAGTATCAAACCTTTAAACGGCAGTAACATCAACTACTGCCGAAAGAGAATTTGGAGTTACACCGCACACCATCTATTAGGGTACCTAAAAATATTAAAATTTTGGAGCACACTTCTGCCAGATGCAAAGGCATTGGCATGATACATAAACAAATTTCCACGAAAAAACTAAATATTCTCGGAATTCCCCTTTTCGAGATGGAAACGGCTCTACCTCTCGGGACAAAAATTGATTTAGCGAAATACCGCCCAACGGGAGGAAATGCATCAAACATGTGCGGTTTTGGATGGGTTTTCAGATTGTGAAGAAATTTAAAAAAACACCAATTCAACGTTGACGGTAAGTTTTATTTTTTTTCATGATACATGATTTTTCATTAATCACTATACAGTATTTCAGTAAAACTCTTGAGAGTGAATATGTGTGGACATGCGGATGTGTGTTTTTGCCATTCCGTCACTGACGTCCAGTCTACTTCGTGTTCACCAATGGAGGCTTTTGAGGTGTCATTCGACGGCTCTCGGTCTTTTGAAGAACTAATAATTGTTTTCGAATCCCGACAGAAGATTTAAAGAAATTCCCAAAAACCTGTCTTTTCATGTTTTGGCGTTGCGATTTTAGCGATAAACCAGGAATTAAACCAACGCATCCTAAACCGATTAAAGTAGGTGGCATTGATTAAATAAGAGAACCCAAAAACATTGTTTGCTTAATACGCCATAATATTATTTTGGCAACAATGTTGACATCTTTATTTGCACAATTGAGTTACCAAGAAAATAGCGCGGCAGTTTGATATCAATTTAGAGTCGAATTCTTACCATATGTTTTAAAATAAATTTGCGAATACCTACGAACAGTATTGCCTCGGAACTTATTAAACTTGACAATTTCCAAGTGAATATGGATAAAACAAAACTGTGAGTAATGCTAGACAATGAATGAATGTTATTTTCGACTTCGCACTTTTACGTTCTTACATAAGTGTGCAAATACCGGTTTTAAAATGAATGTGACCCACAACGAGTTCTTATTCAAATTAACTAACTCCTTATTCACTTACACATAAAAAACAGTCTCCTTTTAATATTAGATTTGCATGCAACCCTAGATTCGCATACAACACGATTAATCGAGCAATTGCAGGAATAGAAAAGAACACAAATGGGACTGAGTTTGCGAAATTTTAATCTCTTCAAAAATTGGGGGAGAAAACATGAAAGATTTAAGGAAATCTGGGGAAGAATCAAATGTAGTTATAAAACATTTTGAGGTAGAATTTTCAGAACTAACTTGGAATCTAATTTTGATCTGCATTTTTGCATTTAGCATTTGTACTACTGCCAATTGCTATGTGTATTTTTTGTACATATTACCAAAAAAGTGTGAAAATTGTGCTGTACTAATATTTAACTATTATCATCATCATCAAAACCTGTATTTTTTTACAACGATTATAATTTTGTAATTGCAAATTAGACCAGTTTATAACCCGTATGTAGATAACACACAAGGCCATTGGGTGTTAGGAACTTTTGAACGGGAGTATAACAATACAGCTACTACAGATTCATTGGTGAGTCCAATGCCATTTACTGAAAGAACAAATTTATACAAAGCTTGGCTTGAAAGAAATGAAGTGGGAAAAAATTTTCAATGCATGAAACTATTTTTAAAACAGTTTAAAGCGTCGACGGCGCCACATTTTTCTAGTCATTTATTAATTTGCTAAAATGTACTTTGGGAAGTGAGTAATGTTTGTTTTTAGACCTCTTGTGTAGGGTGTGTTCAAAAAGTCATACTCATTTGTAGTGCACAACATGAGTATATATCACATTGGCAGTACTTTAATTTAATTTTAGATCATCCTATTTAAAATTAGTATTTTTTGGAAGTACAGTTTCACAGGAAGCATTTCCAATTAAGCCATAGGGAATAAGCATGCTTATGCAAGCATTTCTGTGGTAATATTTTTAAGTGCGGATATTTAAAAGAAGCAAGAAGACTGAAAATGGAAATGCCGGGAAATTATTTTCTCTCTTAAAGTACTCCTTCCATCTGCTGTAGTCATAATAAAAGTCGTAGCTGTTTTTTAAATATCAAGATGTAGCTCATTATTAAAAAAGTTTAAGTTTTTATATAAATATTATAATTAATTACAATGTTCGCAAGCAAAAAAATAAAACTAAACAAGCATTTCATAGACTCACTATCTCAAGAGTGACTAGCTTCTAACACAACTATTTTAATGCAATTTCAAATTTTCTGCTTGTAATGTTGAATTTTTCTTATTGGGCGGAATTGGGTGAATTTACAACCATGTAACGGGGAATGTTTTTACGAATAATTTGGCAGCCCTGCTTATCATGATCACTGCTCATTTACTTGATATGTTCTGAATTTAATTCTTCATAAAATTTTTAAGTTATCTTAGGGTTTAGCTACCAGCTTTTGTTGTCTAGCTATTGTGTAGCTATGTGATTAATACTCAGTTTTCATTCAATATATCTGTTCTTTGACACTTTCATCCTTTCGTGTTTTAAAAAACAAGCTTTAAATAATTCCAACATTACTTTCTTCATGATTAAGTTGTTTAAAACTCTCTTTTGCAATGCCTTTCCTACTTTCAATTTCCTGATAATAGATAAAGTTGTTTAACACCATAAAATTAGTTGAAGTATGTAATAAACGCAAGTGCATGCATGCTCAAACGGGCCGTTAGAGAAATACTGAAGTCGAATATTCCACGCATTTAATTGGGCCCTTTAACATCTACGATAAACGTCTCGTTAATGCGAGGATTTTTAACATGAATGGGAGATATGCTAGTATCTTTGCACAAGTCGGAAACGTAAGAAAACTCGTAATAAAATCGGAAGTGCAAACAAACAAGATGGGTGATTCTGGGTGAGCCTAGAGTAAACACTGCGCTCTGCCTTTACGATTCGGAACAAATTCCATTTATGCCACGTAAAGTATTAAGCAGAACGCTCTCATCACATGAATGATCACAAGGCAGTCTTTAGCGTTTTACGTTATATATTTTCACGCGTTTCCAAACCGCTCCGTCCCCTGTTCTATGCAACGTCGACGAGTTTCTTCTGCTCGTCGCGTCCTTGTCCTGGCAGGCGCCGCTCCCCTCGCGCGCCAGAGATCGATAAAAAACCTCCTGATATGATGTAAATCTGGGATGTGATTATGAAGTGCGGGCACGTCTGGCGGCGGCGGCGGAGGCGGCGCGAGGGCGGGGTGCGGCCGGCAGCTGGGGCGCCCGGGGGAGGGGGGTGACGGGAAGACGACGTCGGTTCGTCGAGGAAGCGAAGTCAGGGAGCCGGAGGAACGCACAGGGGTGGCGTAGGAGAAGGACGAGGCAGATAGCAGGTGGGGAGAGGGAGGAAAAGCGATTGGAGACAGCTATGGCAGACAGGAAAACAAGGAGGAAAATTAGTGGGTTAAGATGGAGAACAGTGTGTACAGGAAGGAATTAGGTAAGTGGAGAAAGGAATAAAGGTGACGTAGGACGAGGAGAAGAGAGAGAGGTGTTAATATCAAGGAGATGCGATTGCAGGCAGCTATAGCAGACAATAAAGGGAAGATAGAGAGGTCGGAAGAAAATTAGTGGGTGAAGATGGGTCACAGGTTGTGCAGGAAGGAATAAGGGAAGCGAAAAAAGGAATAAGAGTAGTATACGACGAAAAGGAAAGAGATAAAATGTGGAAGTGCCGAGGCTATGGAATTGGAGACATTTATGGGAGACAGGAAAAGAAAGAGAGAAGAGGTGGAAGAAAAGTAGTGATGGGGAACACGGAGTGCTTGTGGTAGCGACAGTTCAAGGGACTGAAAGAAGGGGTCTAGACGCAGACAAGGAAGGAGAAAACTCTGACTTAGGTGAGGGACGGATGAGGAGGGAGGGAACAAACATGGAAACCCAGGTGAGTACAAATACGCGATAATGAAGATGGAAGAGGGAGTCAAGTTTGAAGAGGAAGAGGTCTGTATGATTGACGGCGATAACGGAACTGCAGTCATGGAAGCAGACTCAAGACGAATATAGCAACACATTGGCAGAAAAGTAAAGGGAGGAGGAGACAGCAGGAAGAGAAAGCATAATTGGTAGGGCAAAAACAGGGACGGAAGGAGCTCAGAGGCGCCATTGGAAGATGTCCTCAATGGCAGCAAAGGGGGAATGAAAAGACTCCTTTTGTGTCCTTTCCGATCCCTTCCTGGTGTTCCTTTCGGTTTGCAGTTTTTTGTACAGCCTGTTCAACTATACACAACACAGCAACTTAAATGTGTGTGCTAGCGGAGGTGGAGCAAGGACATTCATTTATATACTTTTTTATGAATTTATTTATTTTTAATGTACTCATTTATATTATTTATTTTAAGTAATTAACCATGCCTTCCATCCCCTATCCGAAAAACATGTCCCTAGATCAATGAGCCCGGAGTGAAGGTAGCTAACGTGTTCCTGATCTGTCGAGGTTTTATATTTATCTATGCATTATAAAACAAACTAACTAAAAGTACCGAGTAACATTAAGATTCGAAATGCAATTCCGAAAATAATTCTCATCAGTAAATCACTTCAAAAATTATTTTCATTCCTGAAACTGATTTTGCAAAACACCGCAAAATTAGGGCCCTTATTGGCTCGAAATCATGTACCCGATACATTAAACTTTTAAATAAAAATATGAAACAGACAAACGTATAATATTAATATTACAAGAGATTATGTTTCAAACTATTACGGTCTCATAAGTGTGTAATATCTCTTGATGGATTATTTTGTTCTAGAACGCGACAACTCCAATGATCATTAGTGCCGTAAGTGTAGTGCATGTTTTTATTACTAGTGATGGTGGTGTTCTTCCCCACCGGTGGACGGTGATATTCGCCCTGACATACACTTCGGCTTGAGGCCTTCCCCCTGCAGATACCTTCCACAAGCGGTGCACCGCCCTAGCTCTTGGCTTCTGACTGATTTCCGATAGAGTAGTGCATGTGAGTGTGTGTGTGAGAGAGAGGAGTAAGTAGGATAGCTGAGGAAGGATAAGCTGAGGAGAGGATAAGCTGAGGAAGAAGAGATCACGCGCGATTCATATTCCACTTATTAGGGCACTATTCCGTTGGCCTAGTGTCGATAGAGAAGCCACGGCAAACCACCCATTAGAGCAGCCGGCCGTTAGAAATCTCCAAATAGACTGGTAGCTCTCGAGCTGGTGGCGAAAGTTCTGACTCCGTCGGGATCTGAATCCTAGAACCTCCCGGTCAGAGGCACTGCAATCACAACATTGATGCCCACAGCCTCCTCACACAATGTAATGTAATGTCACCTTCAATTTAACTTTTACCCAATTAAGAGTTCAGGGATAAGTAAACCACTTAGATTATCTCCCCTTTCAAAATATTAAATTCTGCTCACTACTTCTAAATATCATACGGCAGTTAGTACAGCTGCCGCTTGCCCGTGATGTACAGAAAATCGTGAAAGGTTCCTTTGAAATAAACTGACCTCTACCCGTCACCTATACCCTATTAGATAGAAGAAAGGACGCTTAAAAGAATGGCGCAGGTCTCATTTTCCTTGAACTCTGTGAATTCTCTAAAATTGCAACATTAGGAATAATGTGAGAAAATATGTTATTTTGTGGCACAACTGCTTTGCTTTTTCATCCATTTGAAAAGTCCCAACACATGTATTATTCCAAAATGTTAACAAATATCCATCCCCAATATACTTAATCTCTCACCAGCCGTCACCACCCTCGCGTTACCACCATGTCATCAACATCGCATATTCTCCCACTACAATCTGTTGATACCATCAGAATGGCCGCCGCAGATCATATCTAGATAATCTCGTCTTTTGCCGTTTCAACCACTCAGTTCTCCTTCCGCGACCCCCCTCATCACCACCTCTGCCGCCAGCGCCGTCGCCGCCAACGCGTCAAGCGCTTAAAAACTCAATTCGACGCGTAACAAAGCCGAGTTTCCCGCCGGGGGCCGCGTTTAATTGCCTCTGAAATGAAGTTACATGGACAATATTCTTGGCCGTTTCCTCCTTTGATGCGGACTCGCCCCGCCCTTCCTTTTTGTCGGGCGGAATTATTTCGTTCGCCCTGCGCCGACGCGGACGCCGCGCGCCGCTTCAACTGTTCGTTACAAAGGTAAAAATAAAAGAACGACGGCCACTGAAGGGGAATGTTGCGACCGACGTGAGAAATATAGAAGCGAAAATACGCTCACAATTCTGCGGTTTGGGCGACGAGCGAAGGAGAAGAGACGGGGAAAGGGGGCGGGGGTGGCGCGACGTCTCGAAGCCGATTGACGTCACTTGTTGCTAGGGGAGGGGGCGGACGCGGGTGGAGGGGGGTGTTACCAAGGAGAGGATTGCTTTATTGTTCACCGCCGCTCACGCAGGCGGCGACTGCGACACCAATCCGCCTACGCCGCCTACTCCGGGGCTATTTCTGGTCATGTGACCTCCGCCCCTAGAACCAACATGACGTTCCCCAAGGCCCACATTTTTAACAGCGTCACAATACTAAAGATAAGAATTAATAATTTTCCATGATCTGGTTACACACTGTTAGGGTGTAAGAGTTAGGGTGAGTTTAGGTAAAAAAATCAAAACAATTTACGGATAAAATCCAATGATTCAGATCTTTATTGAGATATTATCGGGCATGGGTATCTATTATTTATTATTATTATTATTATTATTATTATTATTATTATTATTATTATTATTATTATTATTATTGTTGTTATTATTATTAACACATGTTTTCTCCACTGAAAATGCCAATCACACTACATATATTTATTAACATCAATAATAATTAACAATTGCTTGCTTTATATATCTATTTTCTTTAATTACGACCCATATACACATTACATACTAAAATAAAATGTGTATATTCAAGTCCAAGGTTTGATGACCGTTACCCCTCTATTTATTTTCCATTCTAGATTCAGCCTGTATCATAGAGAAGTTTTCGTTTAGAATAAAATGTGAGATTCCTACTCCACGGAATTCCCTGATATTTGATTTAATTGTAAGGAAGTGGGCCCCATATACGATGTCGCTATTATTAACCTACATTACTAACCTTAAATTTTAATGCCTTTAAATTAAATAAATGATTGCGTATATCTCGTAATTTTTCATTTTGCCTTTTGGTTGTGTGAGTTGGAATCGATCCATCGAAACCAGTTGGCGCTTCGTTGTGTATCGTGGTTAAGCGTGTGCGAGTGTGAGGTTACAATAAGTGAAGCAAAGATAAATTCGAAAACTGAATGATTTAAATGCAAAGATTTCTGTGTCTACATAAACACAACGTCCATCTATCGCTTGAAATATGTGGCACATTATAAAAATGGTTCAGTGATTATAAATATATCTTCTGCA
The DNA here is from genome assembly GCA_017312745.1 of Gryllus bimaculatus. Lineage (NCBI taxonomy): Eukaryota > Metazoa > Arthropoda > Insecta > Orthoptera > Gryllidae > Gryllus > Gryllus bimaculatus. Next base: position 2,048,234 of record BOPP01000198.1, read on the forward strand.
ATACGTTTTTGAAATAAAGTTGACAGCAATATTACTTTCTATAGTGTACTAAAATAAGCACGACCAAATCTCGGTAACATTTCAATTAAATTTTCAATACATGTTGAATTCTGAAAATAGCGATTGTATTGTTCCAGAATGTGTATATTTCTCTCATTTCATTTGTCTTAGAGAATAAGTACTGATCCACATGAAAAAATATTTTTGGGTCTTTGGATTGTCTGTTTTGTGCACGTAGTACTTTTCTGTTGTAACTTCTCTACAATTCTTCCTTTGACCAGAAAGCTGTAACAACTTTCTATTGCTTTCGTAGTTTATTGTTAGCCCTTTCCCTCTGCCCAGCGTGGCGCGACACGGCGCGGCGTAACCTACCTAGTCTAGTAAAGGCATAAATTATATTCCAGATCCTAGAAGGCATTACGAGATGTAAACAAACAGAAGCACTCTTAGTAGGATTAGTAAACATTAAAGAAACTGTTAATTAGTTTAAGCTAAATATAAATCAACATTTGTTTATAATACATAATAATTATTACTTTAATTTTCACGTTAAACATTTTACTAGCTGAAGACATTTGATGAAAATGCAATTTTTATGTGCCCGAACGAACATAATTAGTGATTCATATCTATGTGAGTTTGTGCATTAATATTATCCATTATATTTCAAAATTGGTAATACTAGTTTCTTCCACTTGTAGGTATTCTGCAGATGGCATTTTTTCAATATCATAATAATATTTATTTTAAAGGTCTGGGTTTAATCTAAAGGTCTGGGTACTATATAATGAGTTTCTCTAGAATATTACGGCATATCTCAGTAGGAATGCACATTTGCAAAATACACGCAACGAGCTGCAAGAAGGTTGACCATAAGCTGACCAAGAAAAAACAAAATCTATTTAATTAATGTATAAATCGCTGGATGATTTGCCTCTGATTGATTCACAGATATGCAATCATGAAACCTAGTTCCTCGAGTGGATTAGAAAATACTAATTCTCGCTGTAGCCATCACCTTCAATAACTTCACTAATCCACCATCCGCGATCTCACAATCCCAGTTCCATCGCCTTCATTAGAAAGCAAATTCACGTCACCCACTGCACGAGCAAGCGCGGAGGACGAGGCGTCGCCATAGCAACGCCGGAACGCCCCCTGCGCCGACACCCACCCGCCGCCACAGAGCGCCACGCCACGCGCCGCCGCCAGCCCTCCGCCATCACCACCGCCACAGCCACCGTCTCATACGCAGTCGCTACCCCTGGACACCGCAACATCAACACTTTCCGCTCCTCAGCCACATACAAAGCCTCGGTCGCAGCCTTCACCATGGCCACCACAACTTCAACAACACTCGGATAACTACCCCGGTCGAGCCACTGCTAGTCACCACCTCAGTTGCAGCCACGACCACAGCCTCCACCACCTCCATTACAGCCTCTGCACCACCCTCGTCACCACTGTCACCACCCCAAGCACAACAGCAGCCACACTAGCGCCATCACCTCCACAGGAACACCAATGGTCCCGGCCCCCAACAACGCCACCTCGGCAACCTCCGCGTCACACTGGAAAACAAGTGACTGTCGTCATTTGTAAAGTGGCCAGCGCCGGTGGCCGGACGGGGCTGCGTGGGCGGGCGGGCCCGAGGAGTGACAGCCCTTTCCCTCTACCCAGCGTAACCTAATAACGCTGCATGACAGATTCGCAGCAACGACAGCCCCGCCCCGTTCCCTTCTCTCGCTGGCCCTCCGGCCGCTGTCTCCGCTACGAGCAGCGTCTCGGATTCAGCCGATGGCGGCTGTCCACGGCTCGCGGAGAAGGCTCACGTGCAACTGTAGCCGGGCCTTCGTTATGCAAAGACGTGCTCTTTCTGCTTCACAACGTCAAATTACCGGGGAATCACAACAGAGATGACGTTAGGTGGCAAGGGAAGGTGATTCACTTTACGGATCTTCAGGCTTCAATTAATGAACTACTAATTTCCATTGTACGCATAAATTTACAGTAAACTAAGCAGCTTCTGCTCACGTGAGAGGTGTCAAGGGTTTTTCTAGATTTCCAGAAACTCGCGGAAAACACAGAAAGTATGAAAAAGTTCCCATTTGACAAAAACAATGTGATTACTTCAATTCACAAGTTCTCATACCTAATGCTACAATTACATTGCCATATCTGAGTGTCGCTGCTTACGACAAAGCTGAAGAAAAGCGACGAGACAAAGACGCTCAGTATTCGTGTGTGTCGTTTGAGAACAACACTCGATGGCAGCATTTTTGTTCCTTCCAGGTTCAATTTTAACTAATGAAGAAATGAAGGTCAAATTGAAAGTTATTTACTCTAAAAGCAGTATTTCTTGTCTATTTTTTGTTTGCTTTCCTCTTCTTTTTCTCTTCTCTTTCTTCTTCTTCTTCTTCTTCTTCTTCTTCTTCTTCTTATTGTTTTTTCTTCTTCTTTTTCTGCTTATTTCTCTGGAATAGGTGCCGAATCCCTACCACCCCACCTTATGTTCGCGTCGCCTCCACACTGCCAGCCTCTGCAGGCCGTGACACACAAAAGGTGGCTCAGCGCATTCCCTGATGCCGCTGCTAGGCCTCTGACCGGGAGGTTCTGGGGGTCAAGCCCCTATATGTCACGGTTTTCGGCACTAAACTCGTAGCTAGATCGAATTCAGCCGCTGTGCGAAGGAGAATTCTTGCGGGCGCCTGCGCTGAGCAGTACCTCATTGGTTTCTCCGATCAGCAGCTGGCAAATGCCGGATCTGTACCCTAACAAACGCGCACGATCTTCCCCTCCTCTTCCTTGTCCTATCCTAACCCCCTTACACTCGCTAGCACTACACTGTCGCGGGAGACCGGCCGGGAGCATAGAGCTTGCCCTCGCTGAGGCGGTGGCCGCTGGTTGAAGAGGAACTCCGCAAGCCAAAGGGTAGGACGGCATCGGGTCTCACCATCCAAAGGGGGGAGATCACCACCATCTGGCGCGATATGATAAAATATGCACTTCACTTACGGGACTAATGGCCTTAGCTGGTCCCGGAATCACCAAGCAAGTGACATACGGAAATGGAAAATCGTCCTCCGCCTGGTTATTGGTATGGAGGCAAATATGGAAACGACCGGCCCGCATGGCGCCCTAAAGATGTTCACTTACGAAGTGTCGATGTTTATCTCTGGTACTCAGCAGTTATCTCTACCATAGGGTCTCGAAGCTGAGTTCACCAATCTACTACAGCCTAACTAACTTACAGCCAAAAGCTCACATGAATACGGTAACGCACCCCATATTATTACACAAAAAAGCTAGTACTACAATTGTGCAAGCTGCTGTGTAAGTGAAAATAGATGAAGTTTCTCTAGACTTCCCATTTAGGGATGTTATAGTTCCCAAGGCTGTGAGATTCAATCCAGTATAAAGAAACATGGGAATTACTTCATTTGTTTAATTGAAAGTAAACGCGAAAACAATGATTTACGTTAATCCTGGGTATCAAAGGCTTGTGGTGACTTGTGATGACTTCCCCTGAAGTGATTTAAGCGAACTTTTTTAATGTTTAAAGAATTCCGGATTTTCATGGTTTACTTCCCATGTTAATTTTTTTTTATTATTGATGTACCTTTTCTGGAAAATAATTAACTTGAAAATTATAATATTTGGCACACTTAAAGTACAGCCATTGTTATTATTTTGATCTTTTTTGAGTTTATTAAAAATAATTAGTATGTTTTTTACAATCATTACTTTTGCCCGAATTTTTGGAAAAACATTATTTTTTATCAAAAATGTTTATACATAAATGTCAATTTATTGTCAATAATATAATGAAGTATTTAGTAAATGTTAATCAATTCTGAACATAGTTTCAGAGAAAAAGTACATTAATTACAAAATAAGTACATTCTCGACAAACGCCCTTTGAAAAAGTCTGTATTTGCCACTGTCCTACCAGGACGTTTCTGCGCCGTATTGTGAATCATGTTTTTCAGCTCAGAAGACGAATGTTGCCAACGTATGAACAAGAGTATGCTACAATAACGCATGAACCACCCAACATGCTTCAAAATTACAACCTTACGATAGCCGAACATGTATGCAGTGTCAAAAAGGGGGTCCCTTAAGCTCCTTAAGTTTCTTAGTTCATGCTATCAACATTTTCTGGCGACAGAATATTGTAAATTACAGCAGTGCTACTAAACAAAGGTGCAAGTCTGTAAGGTAAGAACACGATTTAATAACTTTGACGAAATTGCAGAAATCCGCAGGCTGAACAGTTATTTGATCCTTCCAGTTGTCATTTTCGTTCTGAAGAATAATGGAGAAAAAGTCAATAAATGTACTTTGTACATTTCAAGTGTATTCACTGAGCGAATATAAAACACTTTTTAGTAGGATAAAAAAGATGGTGTGATGGTGGTAGGTGAAAAAGATGGTAGGTGGAATGTGAAAAGATGGTAGATATGCCGGTAGAAACATTTGCATTCAAATACACGTTCATTCCTTGTAAAAACATCACGTTCAGTACGTATGCGTAGTAGTGTTTAAATAACGGATTATGTCACGTGTTCTGGGCACATTTGCAAGCCAGCCATTTGCACTGACATAACTGCCGCACCGTCGAACGTTTAAGCAATGAATTTTTAAGCACGGTTTTAGATGAAGATTCGAACCGAAGCAAATCATGAACAGACCCTGAACAAGATCGTACAATGCTATAGCGATCTCGGTCTAAATTGACATTCAGCAAACCATGAATGCCAAAAGTTATTTATATGATCATTTTGGATATCTCTGTTTTAAAGAGATTAAATTTGCCATATATTTGAGGTGAGAAGAAAACCGTTGAAATTGACTGACTGATGACTGACGCAATGGTTGCGACGAGTTAAAAATTCGTTCTTTTCATTGTGACCGCGGAATGGAGGGTTTTGTTTATGCTAGAAAGCAAGTTTCATCAATTAAAGTTTCAAGACTTTTTGAATCTTTTTGACTTTCTGGTTTAGTAAGGTGATGTTAACTGTAATTGTGCAGCCCCAACTACCCTATTTTTCTCGGAATTGTGTAAGTCCACAACGCATTGAAGGTAAGGCCACTTAAATTGCAAAATTCAATTGACTCTGAAATATTTTAATTGTCCCTTTTGAAACGAAAATTTTTACAACGTTGCAAGTTACCAAGTTGCTGCAGTGGACCATATAATTAATAACGTTATTTTCAATTTATCGTATTGAATACATTTTGTTTTTGATCCCCCCTCCAAAATACAAATAAAATCAATTTTCATGTGCATAATAATCATGAAAAGACGAATTTAACTACTTTAAGTTCAGGTTTTCTTCGTGGTTGGGTACTTTTTACCGCCTTTCACCACCCTCCACCTACCACCGATAACTTTTAATGTTTTGTGTTTTACATACTCTTCGATTGTATCCGAAAAGATTTAGTTTTGGTATTTCATTATTAACGTTGATTCAAATGAATGTGAGTCCGTGGGTAAATGTGGTATCTCTGAATTATTTCTCTTTATTATCTCATATATTCCTTGCTGTGATCGAATGAAGAGAGCTTTTTATGAATACCGAATTCAAAATTACGGGCTCGTCCGGGATTTGAACCCGGGACCTCTCGCACCCGAAGCGAGAATCATACCCCTAGACCAACGAGCCGATGTTGTTATGTCGTTCCAAACAATATGAACTTTTCATTATAAACAACTTTCACTTCCGAAGTGCATGAGAACGTACGGTAGTACATCCACTTACTACTAGATGTCGCGCATGTAAACAGAAGTAGTGTCACGTCAAACGAAAGACAGCTCGTTTGACTGAGGGGTATCAATCTCTCTCAGAGTGCGGGAGGTTCAGGGTTGAATTCCCGAACGAGCCCGTAGTTGACATTTCTCAATTTGAGACTTTTACACATTTGAACTACTCGAAGAAACTGTCATTGAATATGTACTCTGTTTCAGAATACTTTTTCATCTTGCCAAAGGAATATTAGACATGAAATATTAAATGATGGTCTAAAATGTCTATAGTTAATACAATATCAAAGTTTACTAGGCTCCTCTTACATTGATACAAAATGTTTTCAGCTAGTTTTGGGCTAGCTGTTTCTGTTAAACTGCAATTAGATACTTTTAATAGCAATCAAATCTCATTCGAAACAACGAATCCTCAGAGAGCAAAACATCGTTGATGTAATTTACATCACTGTAGAATTTCTTCTTCGCTCTACAGTAGAAGTGTTTCGACATATCGCAGTTTGAGAGATGTCGTTGAAACCGTCTTTACATTACGATTAACAATGGGCTGATACACGGCGTTACAAAAGACGTCTAAAATGATATCGCAGAGTAGTAAGAGCGATAAAGCGAATTACATTTTGAAACCACAACCGGAATGGCCCTTCGTTGGCTCGTGGCGCCAGCGGTGCGATAGGCCATCTCTCTATCACACGACCACCAATCAAGTGAAAGGAACGAAACGAGAGCCTCAGCCGAAGCGGAGATCGATCGGATTTAGCGGTGTACGGCACCGGCTGTTCTGAATGGAAATGCAATGTTAATGTTGTGGAAGAAAAACTATATAACGTAAGTGTCTGGCGCAAAGATGGGTTCTGACTTCCATTGTTCCCTTCTTGCTGTGATAATTTAAATTTATTTAATAATTTTTCAAAATATTGGACTGTTTTATGGATTTAACGCCTTCATACACAGAAAGGAAGAGCAACTCTCAACGTGCAACGTTTCTTAGGAATTTTAAGGGACCGCCTTCCTTCAGGAAGAAAGGAAAGAAATAAGTGCTCCAATCCCAAGAGAAGTACATTACTAATATGATTTTTCTTTTAAAAAGCTGGAATTACGAAAAGATTTTAAAGAAATACAGTACATATCACAAATAACGTCTTGATCTTGAATAGCCGCTCACCTTATAAACTTCAAAAGCGTCCTTTACGAACACACTATTCGCGCTATTATGGCTTATGATCTCTCTGGCTAAACGCTTCAAAAGCTAATTTAAACGAAATCAAAATCATTCAATATAAATTCCTCATAACAATTACAAAGGTACCTTGGTTCGTTTTAAAATTACAGTTTCACAAAGAATTAAATATCCTATGCAAAATTCCATTCCTTTCCAAGATCTCTAGAAAAATCTACTCACGCATCAAGCAAATAAAACACATATTCCAATTTAACCTTCCTCAAAACACAGATTCCGGAACAATAATATAAGGCAGGTCTCCAATTCAAGCATTTTTGATGGAGAATACGAAAAGCACTTTATGAGCTTCATTATCCTAGAGTAGTTAGATTTAGTAATAATTAAATAAATAAAACTTGTAGTTTGGTATCAAATATTTAAATATAGCTGTTGTGGTGCGTTATCGTTGGCATTTTTCATGAAATAATTATAGACGTTGTCATTGCATATACTAGTATTTAATATAACAGCAGCTTTCAACGACTACGTTTTGTGGCTTCCATCCAGCAGACAACTGATGATGATGGCTAAGCCATCGAAAGCTGCTCTTATATTAAATACTGTTGTTGACAATGACAACGCCTATAATTATTTCATCAAATATTTAAACTTAAGATCTTTTCGATCGAGTAGCGATCATCTTCAGAGCTATCTAAAAAATCACAACAATACATGAAATATAAAAATAAGTATAAATTATACAAAAAAAATTATACAAATTAAAATTGCAAATATAAAATACAAATATTATACAAGTATAAATTACAAAAACTTCATATTATATTTCATCTATTCTTGTAATTTTCCAGATAGCTCTGACAATGATTGCTATTCGATCAAAAAGATCTAAAGTTTAAATATGTATTTGATAGCGGTCAACAACCTTTATTTATTTCATTATTAGAAGGTATCAACCTTACCAGTGATTTTATTAATTTAGAATGAAGATACGATATAAGGTTATTTTAAATAGTCAAAAATGCATATGTAAAAGTAATGTAGGACGTATCTTATGTCAATAAGAATACAATGCAATGAAGCTAGTGCGTTAAATACTCGAGATGAGCTGTCTACTGCGTTCCCCTGCAGCCCCCCATGGAGCGTGCCCCGCCCCGCGCCACCCCCGCTGAGCGCCTGCGCGCCGCGCCGGCGAGCCCCCTCCCTCCGCTCACCTGTTGCTGCGCGGCGCCACGGCGCCTCCACGGGCTGTTGCGCAGTGCGGGCACGTTCCTGCGCACAACAAAAAGCGCATACATATTTACGCGGACGCCCCGCGGTGCGGATGCGTGACACACGCCCCCGCCGCCCGCACGCCTCCGCCTCCCTCGCCGCCCCCAACGCCTACCATCCTCACCGCCTCTCCGGCTGCCTCTCCCCCTCTCCCCACCCTGAGAGGTGTCTCAGGGCATCCAAATGATGTCACTGCTGTACCTCCAACCTGGAAGTCCTATGTTCCAGTTTCGACCGTGGCAGTTTAGATACTAGTGAGATAGCAAAGTCCAATTCAGTCGCAATCTGCAGGAGAATGCTAGTTGCAGACTCTCATCGTCGGTGGTTTCGCCTAACAACACCAGGCGAACGCCGGAGCAGTACCCTAACAAACGGGCCACGAAATGTACGCAATCTTTCCTTCATCTTCCTTGTCCTCTCCTCACCTCTTACTTGCACATACTTACACTAACATGCACTACACACAGCATGCCAGGAGACCGATCTGGAGAATAGAGTTTGTCCCGGCTGAGGCGGTGGAAGATACCTGGTAGTGGAAAATACAGCCAGCTGACAATATCTCGTCATCGGATCTCGTCTATAACGCGGCAAGAATACCGCCACCTCTCGGGTACATGTACTACACTTACGAGACTGATGACCTGAGGATGTGACGCGCCCGGAATTAATAATCAATCGAAAAACCCACGGACCCTCATGCATTTCACGCCCCTACTACGCCTACAATCGTCCACAAGTCCGCTCCTCAAGACCTTGCCACTGTCATCCCTGCCTCTCCCATCTCTAGCGACACCCGCGCCTCCGCGACACCGCCTCTCCCGCCGCGTCGCCTTGTAGTCCCCGCTTCTTCCGTACGTAGGTCCTCGCTACTCCTGCCATCCCACGGTCGCCCCAGCCTTCGGCTCCGTCGCTGCCAGCACCCCGTCGCCAGCCCTTGCCGTCCCCCCGTCAATAGTGCTGCCCACTAACGGCACTTACGCCTTGTATAATAGACTCATGGGTAAAACAGGTAGCATGAACAATAAATCTTATTTTCTACACTTCCAGGGTTAGGTTCTAGGAATGTTCTGGTGTTAACTTCCTTTTGGATTTTCCTACATCTCTTCTAGTACTACTTCTGTAGAATTTTCATGTGTTCTGTGAGTCTGGTATGGAGAACACGACGTAAAAAAATCTTGAAACAGATAATTAGATAATCAAAACTTATCGATTGTGGATTTTTTCTGAATTTTCGCGGAGAAACATGCACTTGCTGAAACACATGCCTGTGTCCACCCTCAACTAAAGAAGTCAGATGGAACCTTTTTTATTTCCTCCAGTAATCGAGGAGTATCCAATATTGTACGTTTTATCAGAACAAGGGCCCAATACACCTCCTACTTCATCTCATGAGCAATCATTTGTTATCACTGCTTCCAATCACTCCAATCGTATCCTTTTGTACTTCCTTGTCCGGATTTCCAATTCCGCAAAATATGTTTTGTTGCAATCAAACCCACACACTTTCTGCTAAGCCATTACATATCTTTACAAAAGAATTGAAGACCAAATCCCAAAATTAAGGCTAAAAATGAGAAAAAACCTCATTTGGTAGTACCTATCTGAAATCACGTATATAGGTACAACTCTCGACCAAAAAATTTAATGGTGTAAACCAAACGTCAATCCGAATATTAGTTTCAAAATTTACCGCATGAAAACAAATGAAGCACAAAACACAAAATTGGGCCAAAAAATGAAAAAAAAAAAAAGTTCGTATTACCTACCTAAAATCACATATATAAGTACAAATCTCGACGAGAAATTCAATGGTGCAAACCAGACGTCAATCCGACTATTAGTTTCAAAAATAAACGATAGAAAACAAATGAAGCCCAAACCCGAAATTTGGGCAATAAATTGAAAAAAAATCAATTTCGTAGAATCGATCTGAAATCACGTATACAAGTAAAACTAGCGACGAAAAATTCAATGGAGCAAACTAGACTTCAATCCGACTATTATTTAGGAAATTAAACGCTTGAAAACGAATAAAGCACAAAACCCGAAATTTAGGGAAAAAATGGAAAAAAAAATTCAATTTCGTAGAATCGATCTGAAATCAAGTATACAAGTACAGCTCGAAACGAGAAATTCAATGATGCAAACTAGACTTCAATCCGACTATTAGTTTCAAAATTAAACGCTTGTAAACAAATGAAGCCCAAAACGCAAAATTTGGGCAAAAATGGAAAAAAAAACTCAATTTTGTAGAATCGATCTGAAATCACGTATCCAAGTACAACTCGCGAAGAGAAAATCAATGGTGGAAACTAGACTTCAAACCGACTATTACTTTCGAAATTAAACGCTTGAAAACAAATGAAGCCCAAAACGCGAAATTTGGCGGATAAATTAAAAAAAAAAATTCAATTTGGTAGAATCGATCTGAAATCAGGTATACAAGTACAACTCGCTACGAGAAATTCAATGGTGCCAACTAGACTTCCATCCGACTATTAGTTTCGAAATTAAACGCTTGAAAACAAATGAAGCCCAAAACGCGAAATTTGGGGGATAAATTGAAAAAAATTCAATTTGGTAGAATCGATCTGAAATCAGGTATACAAGTACAACTCGCTACGAAAAATTCAATGGTGCAAACTAGACTTCAATCCGACTATCAGTTTCGAAAGTAAACGCTTGTAAACAAATGAAGCCCAAACCGCGAAATTGGGGCAAATAAATTGAAAAAAACTCAATTTCGTAGAATCGATCTAAAATCACGTTACCAAGTACAACTCGCGACGAGAAATTCAATGGTGCAAACTAGACTTCAATCCGACTATTAGTTTCGAAATTAAACGCTTGTAAACAAATGAAGCCCAAAACGCGAAATTTGGGGGGAAAATGGAGAAAAACTCAATTTCGTACAATTGATCTGAAATCACGTATACAAATACAACTCGCAACGAGAAATTCAATGGTGCAAACTAGACTTCAATGCGACTATTAGTTAGGAATTTAATGCTTGAAAACAAATGAAGCCCAAACCGCGAAATTAGGGCAAAAAATTGAAAAAACTCAATTTCGTACAATTGATCTAAAATCACGTATACAAGTACAACTCGCTACGAGAAATTCATTGGTAAAAACTAGACTTCAATCTGACTACTAATTTCGAAATTAAACGCTTGAAAGCAAATGACGCTTAAACCGCGAAATTAGGGCAAAAAATTAAAAAAAACTCAATTTCGTACAATTGATCTGAAATCACGTAAACAAGTACAACTCGCGAAGAGAAATTCATTGGTGGAAACTAGACTTCAAAGCCGACTATTAGTTAGGAAATTAAACGCTTGAAAACAAATGAAGCCCAAAACGCGAAATTTGGGCAAATAAACAAATAAAGCCAAAACCGAAATTGGGGCAAAAAATGGAAAAAAATTCAATTTCGTAGAATTGATCTGAAATCACGTATACAAGTACAACTCGCACAGATATTCAATGGTGCAAACTTAGACCTTCAAGGCGACTATTAGTTAGGAAATTAAACGCTTGAAAACAAATGCAGCCCAAACACGAAATTTGGGCAAAAATTGAAAAACACTCAATTTCGTACAATTGATCTAGAAGTCACGTATACAAGTAAACACGCGAAGAGAAATTCATTGGTGGCAAACTAGACTTCAATGCGACTACTAATTTCAAAATTAAACGCTTGAAACAAATGAAGCCCAAAACGAAAATTGGAAAAAATTGAAAAAAAACGTCAATTTCGTCAATTGATCTGACACGTATACAAGTACAACTCGCGAAGAGAAATTCAATGTGGCAAACTAGACTTCAATCCGATACTATTTTTTCAAATTAAAACGCTTGAAAAACAAATGAAGCCAAACCAAAATTTGGGGAAAAATGGAAAAAACTCAATTTCGTAGATTCGATCTGAAATCAGGT